>CAUYQV010030612.1:0-29703 GCA_963574575.1 Galagoides demidoff | reverse complement strand
GAACCTCAAGCTATCCCCCTGGGTAGAGTGCCATGGCATCACAGCTCATAGCAACCTCCAACTCCTGGGCTCAAGCGAGTCTCCTGCCTCCGCCTCCCAAGTAGCTGGGACCACAGGCACCCGCCACAACGCCCGGCCATTTTTGGGTTGCAGCCATCATTGTTGTTTGGCAGGCCCGGGCTGGGGATTCGAACCCGCCACCCTAGGTGTACGTGGCTGGCGCCTTAGCCGATTGAGCCACAGGTGCCAAGCCAATAGTTTGGGTTTAAAAGGAAACAGTAATTCAGTGCAGTCCTTGAGCCATTCAGAGAATGGGCCACTTGGTTTCCTTATCCAAAGAATGCAGGTAGCATAAACTATGAGGTCTAGTGATAAACACCCGTGAGCTCCCCACCTGACCTCACAGCTAGCTCAGCAGCAACACTGCGGAACCCACCTAGTGTGTCCCCATCCCACTGCCGCCTCCCTTTAACATCACTCTGAGGGCACTCCAGCTTGGCAGAGGTCAACGTGAGGGCACATGGAGGTCCTAAACGATTCATCCACAGGCACCAAAGCCAAAGGCTTTGCTGAGAAACAACTTTATCCTTGTTGCCTACAGACCGGCCTTGTCAGCACTGACCCATAATAACCCACCTCGCCCTTGCCCATCAGAGGGTTCATATCTACACAGCGACATTGCTTAGTGATGCACAAAAGTCAAATGCCTCCACGCGTCAGGACAGCGTGACCCTTCAAATGATCCGTTTTTGCTTTAGAAAATAATTCTCTATTCTTACTGCTTTTTCTTCTCCCTCTTAGAGCACCCTGTTGCTGGCTTCTGCTTAAAAGCCAGCAGTAAGAAAAATCCTTTACTGCAAAAGTCAGGATTGTTCCGTGTGTGTGCTGACCCAGGGACACCTCCCACTTCCACCCCTGCCCAACAACAAAAGCAAGAGTAAACAAAATTCTACCATCCTACTCCACATCACACAGAAGCAAAAATTAGGTTCTCTGACACTGCAGGAAATAAAAACAACTCTTCCTTGTTTGACATCACCAACCGCAAAAGAAATGTGGATGCAGAAATGTTGAGGTCGGGGGTGGGGGCAGGCAGGTGAAGAAAACAAGCAGGGTTGGTGGCAACACAGTGACGGAGCCCTCCCAAACGCCTGAGCCAGGTCTTTGAGCAACAAGAAGTGACATCGTACCCAGAGCATAAGTTACTTTGATAATTGTTAGTCATCCATAATGTTCTCCCAAAGGACTTTAGATCCATGAATTAATTTCTTATAAAAAGATGCTATTATCAGGCCCATGTGCAGATGGGACCCTCAGGTAGAGAGAGGTGAGGTAACCCGTTCACGGCGCAAAGCTAATGAGTGGCCAAGCTGGGGTGGACCTGCGGTGATATAAAACCCAGCTTTCCCTTGTTCTTGTATAAAAATGACTTGAACAAGACATGGTGTCTCCAAGAAGAAGTAATGAAGCTAGCCTCAGGTAGGAGGGACTGGGGAGAAGGTTTGTCCAGGAGAATGGGGAGCAAGGGACCAGACCAACCAGGCTTCTGCTGGAAGGCCGGGTAGTGACACCAGGAGTAGATGAACACACCCGTCACAGTGCTGGATTGAGCCCTGGGAGTGTCTAGAGGGGCCTGGGGAGAAGATGAGTAAAGTGTGCGCAAGGCTTCTCTGCTTGGGTGTCTTGAACTTCATGAAGGAGGCTGCAGTGCCCAATTTTAAGTAGCTTCTAGAGCATGATTCTAAAACCAGTAAACCACTCAGCACACTGGGGTGCTCCAGGCACTATGGCTGGAACGTGCTGACATCTTGTCCCTAAAAACCAACAGACTAGTTCCTGAATCAGGGAAGAGCGTGGTGTCACAGAGACACAGGGCACTGTGTAAGCTGTCATTTCTGGATAAAACCCATTCAGAGCACTCAGTGTCCGTGACGCCAGAGAGGCCACCGGGGAACTTTGCCCTGCCCAGTCCCTGCTCACGCTCAGGACGGTGCTTTCCAGGTCCCCTCTCCAGCCCTCCCCTCCCCTTCTCTCTCTGCCCTGCAAGTAATTTGAGGACAAATGGCACATGGAAGGCATACAGGGGAAAGATTACCGTGGGCATGGAAGCAAGCTGGGTAAATTTGCCCTGACGCGGAGATTTTTAAGGCCACAAAAACAAACGTTGAAGCCAGGGGGAAAATGACACTCCCCAAAATAGCATGAATGTATTGAAAACAATGTTTGTTTCCCCACAGTGACAATCAAATCATCCACTGTGTGCCCGGTGGGTGGGCGGGTGGGGTTGTATTATTTTCAGTCAACAAGTATTGTCCAGCCCTATGTAGGAGGAAAAGGTTTGGGTTCGTAAAATGTGTGGCTGCTGCCACGTGAGTGCCTGTTGGCTGAGATGGGTTCCCCACCACTAAACAGGGTGTGCAGTAGCATGTCCTACCTCAGCTGAGATACTGGGGTTGTACCTTTGGTTCTGGCCTGCCTGCCACTGACGGGATGGCTCCAGCAATGCACCTGTGGCTGCTGTATCAAAGCAGAAATGTGTTCTCAAGTCTGAAGTCCATTAGTGCTAGGAGGTCAACAAGGCCAGGCTCCCTCTTCCAGCTCCAGCCAGGGGCATTGCCTGGCTGGTGGCCACACCCCTCTACGCTCTGCTCTAAGTCCCCATCACCCCTCTCTGGTGTGTGTGATTTTTCTCTACGCCTCTCTCTTACAGAGATCCACGTGGTTCCATTTAGGGCCTGAGCACTAGGTAATCCAGAATTATCTTACCATCTCAAGATCTTTAATTTGATCACATCTATAAGAACCCATTTTCCAAATTAAGCTCACATTTATAGAGTCCAGGAATTAGGTTCTGGTGTCTTTGGGTGGTCATTATTTAGCCTTTTATGGGAACTATTAAGGAATTTCTTTATAGGGTGATGGTTGTACAATCTTATGACTGAAATGAAAACTGCTAAATGTACACTTTAAAGGGGTGCATTATATGACGTGTGGGTTATATTACAATAAAAAAGAATAGCAGCCTTAGCTGACAAATTGCCATGTGCTTTGCTACACTCCTTCACTTCAACCTCACCACACTCATGAAATAGTGACTCAGATGCCCATTTTCCAGATGAGAGAACTGAGGCACAGAGATGCTGAGAATCGTGCTCAAGGTTGGGCATTTGGCAAAAGACAGAGTCGAGAGCACATTCAAGTCCTGATTCCGGGGCCTGAGCATTTGCCTGTACTTGGCCCTCAACGGTGGCCTCTGCATTCAGTTTCACCTGTTAGTGTGGAACACGAGGTAGCAAACTTTTTCTATAAAGAGCCAGATCATTGATAGTTTAGGCTATGCAGGCCACTACTCTGTCACAACCACTCAAGTCCATTGGAGAGTGGAAGCAGCCATGGATGCTATAGGAACAAACGAACATGAGTGTGTTCCAATAAAACTTTATTTGGACTCCAGCCTGGACGACAGCATGAAACCCTACCTCTAAAAAAAATAAAAATAAAAGATCGAAGAGCCACATAAAAAAAAGAGAGGCCTCTGGTGTGGGGCAGATTTGGTCCTTAGCTCGAAGTTTGCTGACTTCCGGCATAGAAGAAATCCCACCCCCTAAAACGTAGTGAGTCGTTTGAGGAGAAACTGACACAGAAAAGGAGTCTCTACCTCCTTCAGTTTCCTTCTGCTTTCTGATCCCAGCATCTGAACTCCAATGCTGTTGCTGTGTTTTTCAGCCTTTTTTATGTCATGGCGCACTTGAACCTGTAGTTAAATTTCATGGCACACTTAAATTATGTTGACCAAAAAAAAAGAGTTAAAAAAAAAGAATATATTTACGATGCTTTGAACTTCTTTTGAAAATAATTTATGGTCTTTAAAATTTTTCACACATCTAAGATCCTCTCACGGCTCACTAGTTAACAATCACTGGGTTTTTTTTTATTTTTTAGAGACAGGGTCTCACTTTGTCACCCTTGGTAGAGTGCTGTGATGTCACAGCTCACAGCAGCCTCCAGCTCTTGGGCTTAGGCAATTCTCTTGCCTCAGCCTCCCGACTAGCTGGGACTATAGGTGCCCACCACAATGCCCGGCTTTTTTGGTCGTTGTTGAAGTTTGGCGGGGGCTTGGGTGAAACCCACCACCCTCAGTGTATGGGGCCCATGCCCTACTCATTGAGCCCTAGGTGCCACCCCACAATCACTGGCTTAAAGCCTGGTGGGGCATGTGGAAGAGCCAGAATGAGTAAATCTGACTTCAGGTGGGGCCCTGGTATTAAACTGAAACATCCCGGTGTCTCCAGGGAGTAGCTGAAGTTGCAACCCACTGCCCACCTGTGCCGGGGCCAGCACTGCCCTCGGATTCCACATCTTAGTTGCAACTTCCCCGTTTCTCTCTCCCGCCTTTGGCCCTTCTTCTTGTTCCTCCCCCACTTTAATGTTTCTCTTCTCTTCCTAGTTTAGTTCACAGCTATTCTTGTTAGCGACACCATCCAGCATTGCTTCTTAGCTTAGGACATTGTGGAAACCACATGTAACTATGGCAGAAAACGGCCACCGTGTCCGGCTCTCCGCGCCCTGCGCTTGCCAGCTGAGCTGCTGGTGCAGTTTCTGAACATCTGAGCCATTTTGCTTTTGTTTTCCACAAGTGACTTGTGTTAACAACAATGTTAATAACCATTATTAGGCTCTTACTGTGTACCTGCCGCTGTATTCAGCACTTAAACTGTGTGAATCTGTAGGATCCTGACATATGAAGGAGATGTAATATTCTGGGTGAGGAAACTGAGGCACAGAGAGATTTTTTTTTTAAACATCTTGCCCACAACCATGAAATGGAAGAGCTGGAACTCAAACACAGGCAGCCTGGCCCCAGAGCCCACCGTCTGAGCACGTGAGACCCAGAGTTAGTCGTTCAGAATCTTGTAGACTGTTTTTCACTGCAATAAGAAATTGAAATTTGAACCCAGTGTCTGCTCCTGTGACATTAGGAATTGATAGTTCCTTTTTATGTTCAACTTAAATGGCAGTGGCCTTGGTAGGAGGTCCATAGATTTAAATTCCATCAAGATTTGAACTCCTCATCATTCAGAGGAGATCACCCTTAAATGATTGCATGTGTCGTGGTTGTCAGGACTATAAAATGAAGCTGTAAAGCCAGCACCCTCAGTAATTCTGCACCTGGCGGGAGGCAACTCAGGAACTCTTGGTGGCTTTGCTAAGGTTCTTCACTAGCTTATCTGGAATGTGACCTTCTGCAGCTTCCCATGTTAGACATTCCAGGGTATTTTCTGCCTTTTAAAAAGCATCTGATTCTCATTCTGGTGTTTAATTAGAGAGAGACCCTTGGCTCCTTTCCATTCCTCATGGGAGAGCTCCATTTTTGTGCTCAAATTTTCCATGTTTTGTGATAATCAGGGTTGATGTTTTAGGAGGCAAGACCTTCTGCATTGCACTAAACCCTTCCCCATGAGCTTGGTGAACCCTCAGGTGGCCAGGTCCCCTGGGGACCTTTGACTGCACTGAAGGTTTCAGCATAATGAGTCATGGAAATGAGTCCAGAACATCATGCCCGGGGCAGAGTGAGCATTCACATCAAGGATTCTTCCTCCCCCCTGCCCCCATTTTCCAAGCTGCCAGCTATGTAAGGCGTTTTACATATATATTATTTTATTTAATTCTCCAGACAATCCTATTCTGCTGGAATGATGTTCATTTTTTTAGATGAAGAAATAGGATTACATGGCAAAGGGGGCAAGGTTTGAAAGTAGGTCTGCGGAGCGGCAGAGCCCCCGTGCATGTGTGTGTTATTTATATTCTGACCACTTCCCAGCTGGGTGAGGTTAGAGTTATAGGAAAAAAAGCTTCAAGGCACAGTAGGAGTGTGAGGCGCGTGTGTTCTGCTTCTCAGTGGCTAGCAGACCTGGGCCAGCCCACTCGCCCTCTCAGACCATTTGAATCTGATGGTCTTGTACTGTGGCTGCCAGGTAAGGGGAATTGGCCAACAGGTGTCAGCGCACAGTGAGGCCACAGGCTACTAAGGGTAATGCTTACCTTCAACTTCTGATCTTAGGGCTACACCTACTTCATTCATGTCCGAAGACCCAGCATCTTCTGCCTTCTTCCACCCCCTCCTCTTAGCCTGCCCACTGCCAACTCCAGCACCGTCCTCTTAATTTCTTCTGTAATTCCTAATTTAGCAATCAAACTACACTGATAATGTGTGTCAAAGGGCTAGATCCTTGGTTTTCCAACTTGTATCTACAACAGAATCACCTGAAGGCTTGGTGACCACAGCTCACTGGACCCCATGCCCAGAGTTTGGATTCAGCCAGGGGTGGGGGCGCTGCTGGTGCAGGGACCACACCATGAGAATCACTGGGCCAAGGAGCGTGGGTCTGTTCTATATGCATTGATGCTGTCTGACCAGTTGGGGACCCTGTTAATGGGAAAATTCAGCCTCCCTGGGGAAAACGCCATTGGAAGACAGCGAGGGAGACATTTGGGGTAGGCGAGCTCAGGCCTCTGTCCCTGCTCATCCTCGTCTGACAGATGTGTTGGCGTGCAAGGGCTCCAGGCAGCCACTCCCCCGGCAAAGCCCCTGCCAGCTGCTTCTCTGAGCATGCCTTCCTCTGCAGGTGAAATGACCTTTCCTTCTAATTATTTTTGATTCTCGTATCCACACTTCTCAAGTTAGAATGTGTGCTAGAATCATCTGGATGTCTTCATCAAGTGGAGATTCCGAGTTGTTAGTAATTTTGAAGTGGGGCCTGAGATTCTACATGCCTGCTGAGCTCCCGGGTGACGTGAATATAGCTAGTCCACAGACCCACACGTTGGTCAGCAGTTCTGAATCCCACTGTGTACACCAATGGCTTCTGCCCCTGCGGCACAGTGGAATCACCTGGGGGCTTATAAAGACCAACATCCAAGCACATCCCTTGGATATCCTAATTTAATTCTGGGCATTGGAATTTTTATGTCTTTCCCCATCCTGAGTGATTCCAGGGTTGGAAACCGGCCTTTACAAAGAAAAGAGCAACCCCTTCTAGGGATTCAAGGACATGTGCCGTGCCATGGACCAGGCCAGGCTTCTTACTTACATGGGGGGAGAGCGTACCTTTCCCCCTGGAGAGCTGCAGAGGTCCCTTGGGATTCTTATTAAAATTCGGACTCTGCCTCCATAGGTTTGAGGTGGGCCAGGTTTCTGCATTTCTGACAGTTGCCTGAGTGTCGTCAACGCTGCCTGTCCAGGCTGGTGCTGAGTCTCAGGCTTGTCCACAGGGACGAGTCCACAAGCCTCCGCAGCGTCCAGTGTCCTCGTCAGTGATGGGCCAAGGAGCTTCCTCATGTTGAGTGTCAGAAGCTTTTGGTTCTAATTTTCTCTCCCCTTACACACCATCCTCAGGTTTCTTGTATTCAGCTTGGAATTGACACAGGACACTGGGCCATACAGGTCGGTTCTCCTTTTGTGATAGTTTCTTCTTTCTCTCTTCACAGTACGAGATGCAAAAAATTTAATCCCTATGGATCCAAACGGGCTTTCAGATCCTTATGTGAAGCTGAAACTTATTCCCGATCCCAAGAACGAAAGCAAACAGAAAACCAAAACCATCCGCTCTACGCTAAACCCCCAGTGGAATGAGTCCTTTACATTGTAAGTGGCCTCTTGATCAAATTCTGTTCTGCACACCATAGAACTGTTTGTTAAAAATGTCTTTAATGTCTTCATTCTTAAGATTTTCTCAGACTGTCTTAGGGAGGTGGCTGTTATCACCTCTGTTTGATAGATTGTAATTCTTTTTAAGAGTTACATTAATGTAGGCTCCAAATTATTATCCTTACCTATTCTATACAAAAAAATTCTGTTTAGGGTATTAAAGACAAGAGAAAAATGTATGAGATGTGTCTGCCTCTTGATGGATTTAGGTTCTTTTGAGAATTAGGGGAGGGCATAAAGCAATAATTTCAATATTTTTGAGAACACAGAATGAGTAATATAGAAGATGTTATTGCCAGTGACATAGGAAGATCATTCTCACCTTCAAGCGAGGAGGGCTTCCTAGAGGAAGTGATATTTCAAATGGTCCTTGAACGGTTACTGGGATTTCAAGAGTAGAGATGGTGAGGGGAGGAAGGATGGTAGGAATTGGAAGAGGGAGTAAATAAGTCAGGAGTGAGAAACTGCTGCCTTCAGCTGATTAAAAGCAAGAGGTCCTCTACAGACTGGTACACAGGAAGCAGTTTCTTTGTGAACAACTGAAAAGGTAGCTCTCCATTGTAGAAAGGCCAGCAATTTTGTTCTGTAAAGGGTGCAATAGTATACACTTTAGAGATTGTAAATCATACAGTCTCTTTTGCACCTACACAACTCTGACGTTCTGATGCCAAAGCAACATAGACAACACGTAAACAAGTGGTCATGGCTATGTTCTAATAAAACTTTATTTATAAAAATAGGCAGAGGGCCAGGTTTGGCCTGTGGGTCATGTTTTGGTAACCCCTGGTGTAGAACTTCGGTTGCCAGTGTACGAGGTTGGTATTTTATTGGAACAGGAAGAGAAATGAATTTATTATCTCTCTGTCTCAGGCTCAGATCATGAGCTTGTGGTATCTCCCAAGAAACCATGATGAAGAAGGTAACCTAGGATATATGTGTGTGTGTGTTGTAGCAAATTAAAACCTTCAGACAAAGACCGGCGACTGTCCGTAGAAATCTGGGACTGGGACCGAACAACAAGAAACGACTTCATGGGATCCCTCTCCTTTGGCGTTTCGGAGCTAATGAAGATGCCGGCCAGTGGATGGTAAGGAAGCCACTGAGGTTGGGTATGTCGCAAAACATTAGACGATTTAGAGATTTAAGTTTAAGTCTCCTAAATGTCAGCTGAATGTCTGGTTATCTGGCTACAGTCTCTCCCTTGGTTACACTTCATGAAACAGCTTGACGAGGGGTTGCAGGAGAAGAGTTGCTGGCATTGCCGTGGCAAACAAGTGCCCTAACTCTCCCCCTCTCCTGTGTCTTTGCAAGGTACAAGCTGCTTAACCAAGAAGAAGGTGAGTACTACAATGTACCCATTCCCGAAGGAGACGAGGAAGGAAACATGGAGCTCAGGCAGAAATTCGAGGTGAGGATACCAACAAAATCACATCTCTTCTTTATAAAGCGTAACTCTAGGAAGGGCCAAATGATTGTGGTCACACCATTGAAAGGCAAAAAGTAATTTAAATGTTAATATTTTTTTTTTATTTCAAAGCCTAAATGTTGTGTGATTGCTTTCTTTTGCAAGCTGTTCGTGTTCTATATCTGTTATCATTTAGAAAATGGAAATTGGAAATATCCCAGAAACGAAAGCGTAGTTGGTTTCTGTGCAAGAAGTCGGTTTGCACATTCCTGGAGAGACCTGCGAGGTTCTGAGTTGCAGGATCCTTCCTACAAAGAAGGGCTTGTGCTCTTGTGAAAAGGAGGAATCACCTTGGCCTTTTCTCAGGAGTCTGTTCAGGTGCGTTAGGCTATTGTGCTGGCATCTGAGATTTCTTTTTCCCCCCTATGGAAAGCACAACATTCCTAATTTTTTTCTGAGACCAACTTAAACAAATGATTCCTCTGTGTTTTAGATTCCTTTTTTAATTTTGCTGCAGATGTTTGGAGAAGGCCACCTCCTGCTCTTCTTCCTAGCTGGCATTTTCGTGCGCCTCTGTCCCTGGTCGCTGGTCTGCTTTCTGCCTCCCTTTTCTTCTCCTTTCCCTGCTCCTCTCTTTTCCTTCCTTCTGTCCCTTCTTTTCTTTTCTCACCAGACAGCTCAGCTTTTAATGAACATTCTTTTCTCTACGCCCCTGCCAGAATTATGTTCCAAGTCGCAACTTTTGATCTTTTTTCTATTTCTTTAACACCCTGCATTTTGGCTGTTTGGCGGATTCCTATACTCGCCTCCTCACCCATGTAATAGGTCAATTCCTTTTGGAATCTTTCTCTTCTTCAGGCTAATTAGAGGTCCCCCGAATTTCCTCCTCCTAAAAAACACACAGGTGCACACACACGTTGTGTGTGTAGACACTAAACTATTACCAAAGTGTTGACCCTGATGGGATGCCAGTGATCTTGTTTTTCTTCTTCTGTTGTTCCCGAAGAAACATGTAAGTCAGATCCAGATAGAATGAACTCCAAAGGATGCGAAACACAAAATTTCAAATTATTTCGTTGTACTGCTCTTTGTGTAGAGTCCATGTTGATGGCAAATATTTAACAGCAGGGTGTGCACAGTGGGTGCCCTTGGTACAAATGAGTGAAATGAGTCATAGGTTATTTAAATAGATGGCAGCTGCCAGCAGACCTTAGGGTTAATGAGGCAGTAGGGAGCAGTGGGGCCTGGGGTAAGCTGCTGAACCTGAGGCCTATCTGAAGGTAGCAGCTGCCCCTACTCAGCACCAGTTAGTTATTGCCCTGCACAAATGTAGGCCCTTGCTGCCAGGTCTTCATTCTTCAAGCAAAACCAAAAATTGAGGATTTTATGTGACGCATTCTGATTTCTCTTAATGTTAGCAGAATTCTAAGGTTAAAACTTAGAATCCTGTGTAGGACAAACACACATGTACTTTTTTAGACACAGGTAGAATTCGACTAGTAAGGACTAGCCTGCAATCTCTGCTCTTAAAAAATGTAGGAGTAAGCCAGGTGTGATGTCTCATGCCTGCAGACCCAGCTTCTTAGGAGGCTGAGGTGGGAGGATCACATGAACCCAGGAGTTTGAGGCCAGCCTGGGCAACATATATTTTTTCTTTAAAAGAAAAAAAAATGGTTCCTTTTTTAATTATTAATTTGAGTTTTCTGTATATCCTAGTTATCAAACTTTTGTCCAATTCATAATATGCAAATATCTTTTCCCATTCTGAGGGTTGTCTATTTGCTTTGGTTGTTGTCTCCTTAGGTGTACAGAAGCTTTTCAGTTTAATTAAGTCCCATTTGTTTATTTTTGTTGTTGTTGCATTTGCCACAGAAGTCTTATTTATAAAATCTTTCCCCGAGCCAATATCTTCAAGTGTTTTCCCCACACTTTCTTCAAGGCACACCTCTTAAGGGCAGGACACAATTATAAGGGGGACTTTACCTAACAAATGCAATCAGCGTAACCTAATTCTTTGTACCCTCAGTAAATCTCAAGCAATAAAAATACATATATATACATATATAATACATTATTATATACAGGGTGACCATAAAGTTCATGTGCAATTTAAAATAGTGTGCCATTTCTTTATGGCCACCTTATATGTTACGTTAACAATATATATAATTTGTACATAATGTAATATATATATACCCATGAGAAAAAAGGAAAAATCCATATTTATATATTATAATGATATCTCTCTCTTGTTTATCTATATGTATATTTACATAGAGAAGAAAGATTCTTTCTAAAGTAGCCTTTAGAGGAGTTCACTCCAATCACCTTTAGAGGAGTTCAAGGTCAAAGATGACAGTCAGGGTTTTGGTTGGGTTCAGGCATCTATGTGGGCATGGCTCTTTTTCTGTTTGTGTCATTTGCCTTCACTTGCCTCATTATCTCCTTCCCCCCAGCCCACAGCTGAGGATACAGAACTGAACACCACACAGGAAAGCTTCCTTTTTTTTTTTTTAATACAGAGTCTCAAGTTGTGTCGCCCTGGGTAGAGTGCTGTGGGGTCACAGCTCACAGCAATCTGAAACTTGGGATCAAGCAATTCTCTTGCCTCAGCGTCCCAGGTAGCTGGGACTACGGGTGCCCGCCACAACACCCAGCTATTTTTTGTTGTTGTTGCAATTGCCATTGTTGCTCTAGCTGGCCTGGGCCAAGTTGGAACCCTCCAGCCTCTGTGTATGTGGCAGGCACCCTACCCACTGAGCCATGGGCACCACCCAGGAAGGCTGTTTTTTTTTTCTTGCAATGTAACATCAGGTTTCAGTATTAAGTCCCTGTCACTCATCATGTGTGCAAGAAGGCTTTCTTGAGGCTCGTCCCTAGACGTCACCTGGCCTCTGTGGTGGGTGGATCCCTTTAGAGAGAGTTTCGGGACACTGAGTGCCAGCATCACTGTTGTTTCAGGCAGGGGAGAGACCAGAGGAGCTAGAATGACCCTCGATTCCTGAATTCCAGTGCTGTGGTGCAGGTCACTGGGAGTCATGGGTCAGCAGTCACAGGTGCGGGGCGCCCCTATGGGAGGAGTGGTGTAGGACATTGTGACGGTGTCACTCGAGATAGTCCGAGGCTTAACTTTGCTGACGGAGAACTATTGACCCACTTTTTTGTGCTTCATTTCTCTGGATTCCTAGTGAGCAAACTTCCTGCTCTGGGTAGTGAGTCCAGCCTTTTATAAAGGTCAGAATTCTAAACATAAAAAAAAAATTTAAAGCAGGCCAGAGGTCTTGAGCAGAAGCAAAGCATTTCTCTTGGGAGTCTGGTTGGAGGCCTTGAATGCGTATGCGTGTGCGTGTCATGGGTCACCACTCACCCACCCGGGAGAGTGATAGACTTTGCAGAAACCAGCCTACCCAGAGCAGAGACATGGCATCAGCATCAGCACAGTTGCACGGGGGCAAGGCTCAGCCACCGAGGCCATGCTCGGATCACCTGCATGAGCTGTATTCCAGCATTTTTTAACATCTTTCAGCTTGTGGTCACTCACATTTTATTAGCTCATTTACTTAGAGTATTTTAAAAAACACAACTGCCAGAGGCTGGGCAGAAAGCCACTAGAGGATGGCATCAGAGAGATGCTGAGATTTTTTTGACAACTGGTGTGCTGCATTAGTAATGGACTGTTCAGAGCTGATTTTAGGCAGCTCGATCACATAATGGTTTTTCTGTTGAGGTCTGCAAATGTGAAAGTGACAATACCGCCCAGTGACAGGTTGTTGGAAAGGAATGTACCAGGGCAAAAGGCCGGTGTCCAACACCTGAAGAGGTCTGGGTGGCACCCAGCCTTACAGACAGGATGACTGTCAGTTGGCGCCAGCTGCACGGTGGGAGCTTTCTTTTGCTCTCCATCCCATCCCTCCCTCTCAGTCTCAGCCACAGGGAGCTTGCTCCCAGCATCCATAGGGTCCTGTTCTGGACCCTTTCTTTCCCTAAAATTGCCATTCTGACTTGCTTTCCATCATGTGAGTCCTTTCCTCCCCACCTGCTCTTTCATATCTACTTCCCACCCTCTGAAAACTGTTTGATTCCACTGAGCCATATTTTCTTCTGAAGCTCAATGGCCAAACACTGCAGGCGTCACTCAATGGCACTGCACAGTGTCCAGTCCGTCGAGGTGTTCCGTTCACGCTCAGCCCTGTTTTCTAAAAAGAGTTAATAACAAATGTGGTTATGAGGTCCTTCCCCAGAAATCAAGTCACTCAGTCTGATGAAAGCAAATCAAAACAAATGCGCATCTCCAGCCTTGCCTCTGGTTGGCATCCAGCTGATAATCAGATGGAAAGTTTTTCAAATTTAAATTGTTCTAGAATCTTGGCGAACAGAATGATCAGTGAGGGAAGCTCTCAAGAGTGCAGGAGAATTCCAGGGTGGCAGGACGTGGCATTCCCCTCTACTATAGGTCTTTGTCATCAGTCCACTTTCCTAGAAGACAGAACAGAACAGAACAGAACCTTGATGGTGGTATTCACAGAAAGTGCACCTGTGGGCCTTTCATCTATTCCAGGTTGATGTTCAAATAAAGCACACGTGTTCCCTGGTTCACAAATATAAATTATGCATTTTTTTTTCATTTGGTCAGTGAGTAAGGTATCAGCAATGAATGAAGTGAGCTGTCCCTGCTTTCTGGGGAGCTTATCTTCTGTACCTGGGGGCTTCAGACCTCCCTGCAGGCGAGGCAGGGAGCATACTCAGAAGCAAACATATCATGGCCCCTGTGCTGGGGAGCATCTTCTTGTGTCTCCCCTCACTGTTGGGGAAGCCTGGGATTCCTGTTCCCTGCTCCACTCTGGCCTCTGCTCTCCGCTGAGGTGCAGGGCTGGAGCTGGGAAAAGGTCTTCGCCTTAGGTCCAGAGGGTGTTTTAACACTGGCTCTGCAAACCTCTATAAATGTTCAGATAATAAATATTTAGGGTCATACAGGCCATGTGGTGCTGGTCATGATAAGTTAGCTCTGCCTTTCTAGCACAAAGCAACCACAGACCATGCCTAAACAAAGGTGCATGGTGTATTCCAATAAAACATTATTTACAGATACACACTGCAGACCAAAGTCGGCCCATAGACCACAGTGTGCCAACTTCTGGACTCTAGAATCAATTCTGGTTTTGTCACTTACTGACCATGTGACCTCTCTGAACCTTAGTGTCCGTAACTGTAAATGGGAATGATACTTACACTGTTTTAAATATTAAGTGTCCAATAAAAAAGTCCCAAAAGGATACTAACTATATAAATATTAGCCCTTAAAACTATCGTCATCATCATCATCATCAAATACTTCATTGTGAAAACTGGGCTATAGAGGGCATTTTCTTTAACTGTGGAGTTTCTCTTAAATAGAATGAATTTTCATGTTGAAATTATGCCCCACTTAGTGGGCATGTCCTGTGTCCTGCAGTCTGGCCCTATTATGAAATAGAGGAGGTGTATTGGTGAGCACCTTGTCATCATTTATAATATTGGTTTTATAGGAAATGTGTCCTGATTTAGGTGCAGATGGTTTCTGGAATACAGTGTTAATGTGAGTGGGGAACTTGTGTGTCTGGGAATATATCAGGTGACCTCTGAGCAAAACCAGTGTAACACTGGTTGTCAATGAACACAATCCCACTTGCACTGATACTTCTCAACTCAGTGGTCTGGTGTAGAGCCCCAATTTGAAATTCAAAAGTGAACACATTCGGATGTTTGATGTAAACCACACCAAGAATAAACATAAGCATAATCAGAGTGACAGTACCTGCCATCACTGGAATTGTCATTAGAGGAACAAGTAGGTTAATGACAGAGATGTCACAGTTGATTTGTTAGTGATTCCATTCACGGGAAAGCCTAGTACTTTTGTTGGTATAATGTTGCCATTTTGATCTTTATGGAATCTGGGCTGAGTCATTCACATCTTGAGCTATGCCCAGGAAGTTACCTGCTATATTCAACTTTCCAGTTGAAAAAGGAAAAAAATATATATACATAAATATCCTCTAACCACATCTTTCCTTCTTTTAAAAACCATTGCAGAGGTTTTTATTGTCACGTGTGGTTCCATTTCCTTGGTTCTCGGTACCCTTGAGCATTTTTATATTGTATTTATCTGTCAGTTGATTCTTTCCTTCAGCCCAGTTGGGCCACCTCTACCTCCAAGTTGAAGTTATCCTAGAATCAAGAAAATAGGAGGTTGTCAGGGTCCCACCCCAGGGGCGAGGTACGCTAAGACCTATGGAACTGGCGCAACCACCACCAACTTAAAGTTAGGAACGAGGATAAAAAAAGACACGTGAGACATAGAATTTTCAAAGGTAGGAGCTCAGGGGACCACTGCCTGTTCCTGAGCTCCAGGGAGTGGCCCTGGCCTTTGTTCTACACAGCTTTTATTGAAATCTCTTTGCCCAGGTGGTAAGCTGAGTGAGGGAACAAAGACACCAGCAGTTTCTCTGAGTGAGCATATGAGCTCCTATTGTTATTATTATTAACTTTAAGGATTTGAGTAGTTTTGGAGTATCTGAAGCTTGAGCCTTGTGTGGGGGAAGCCTCCTGTCTGGATTCACACACACAGATTCCTAGGGAGGTGTCAAACTCCGCTAGTTTGCTGTGGAATAAAACACCACTGGTGTTAATCTCCTCTGAGGAATCCAGGGAGAGAGGCGTTATCCTCTCATCACTACCACAGAAGATTTTCCTCTGTAATAAGGGATGGTAAGCTTTCCTGTCCATATCGCAGGGCTGGAGCTGTTCCCTTGGTCTCTGCCCCAGCCAAATGCAAATTTCCACAATGGGTATCTGCTTTATCTGTTTAATGGGCAGGAAATGACCTAGAAGATGGATCTATTCTAAGTCTTGTCATAATCTCTTTTATGACCATTACCTTCCTCAGAGTGTTCACAGACCAGCAGGGTATGGGTATAAGCTGTATCCCCAATAGGCCAGAGTTTCAGGAAAGGCCAGAAACTTGTTCAGATACGAAATTTAGCAATGGCTGGCTTAAAGGTAAACTAGCTGACTTTTCTTTGTTCCAACTTCTTTAGCTTAATTTTTAATTTTTCCGTTCTCTGGGGGTGCCCTCCCCTGCACAATGGGGTCTTTGGTCCCCATTCTGCCTGCAGGAGGTGAGCTGGGGGAGGAGACAGGTGAGATAAGGTGAGTCTGGGTGGTTTCCAGGCCTTTCCCCAATCTGTCTTCCCTCCTCTGCCCACCGCATTTTCCTGGAGTGCGCAGCCTTTCTCCTGAGGGGTCCCCCTTCCCCAGCGTGATTCACTCTTCCCAGTCCTGCCACCTAGAGAGAAGTCAAGTCAGAGGGCACTGGCTCCCTCCTGCTGAGAGCACTTCAGGACAGGTGGTAAAGACCATTCATCCCTTCTCTGCATTTCCTATGTATTTCAGAATTTAGCAAAATAAAACCCAAATTTTCTCATTTTGCTTTAGTGTCATGATTACCACTTCTAATTTGTATCTCAATGGCTTTTAGCTGCAAATGGACTTTAAATGAGCTCATTTCTACCTGTGAGGATCTTATTAACTCCACACGTTGTTACCCATTAATTGAGTTCTAATATAAAAAAAGTCAAGTAGCTTCCCTGAAATGAGGCTGTACTGTTCTATTTTGTCCAATTATCCAGGCTTTTCTTTTGTTTTCATCATTTACAAAATAGAGGTCAAGTGTGATGGCCCCCACGCTTTGGGAGGCTAAGATGGGAGGATCATTTGAGCCCAAGAGTTCAAGACCAGCCTGGGCAATGTAGCAAGATCCTGTCTCTACAAAATAATTTTTAAAACTTAGCCAGCTATGGTGGTACATGCCTGTAGTCCCAGCTACTTAGAATCTGAAGCAGGAGGTTCACTTGAGCCCAGGAGCTTGAGGTTTCAGTGAGCTACCACTGAGCCATTGCGTTCTAGCCAGGGCAACACAATGAGACCCTGTCTCAAAAAAAAAGAGAGAGAGAGAAAGAGAGATATCAAAATAACAAGCTAAGAGAACCTTAGCCTCTTTCTTCTTACTATAACATTGACTTTTGCTGCTAACCATCACTCTACTCCAGAATAAATTAAAATGTAATCTAAAAAAAAAAAAAATGGCCAGACAGACATAGTCATAGCAAAAAGAAGACAGCTAAGAACCCTCTTTGGAGTTTGTCTGCAATGGGATATTTCTGTTGAGAATAGAATGAAAAATGATATCCCATTAAAAAGCTGACAGATAATATATCAGAAATAACTCTTTTGAGAATCAGGACCCAAGAAAACAAGATAAATGTATTTAAATTGCACTATAGCTTGAATGTGTACGAGCTCACTAAAGGGAAATACTTTTAAAGTTCTTACAGCAGCCGTTCTTGAGGTACAGTTTGGGTGTCACCTCCCATCCTGCCCTCCCTGGGGAGCAGAGTGTGAGGCTGGGGGCAGTGATGAAGGCAGCAATCATGATGGCTAAGTCCACACGACAGGCAGTTCTGTGCCGAGCGCAGTGTATGACTTTGATTTGACAAGTGGCATTGTGTAGTGATTAGAAGCTTGGGCACCTGGAGCCTCACAGCTCAGGGGGTTTGAATCCTACCCCTTTTGTCCCCCATTTGGATGGCCTGGGGAAAATTATTCAATGTTTCAGCATGATATTCTGGAAAGAATATTCAATTTAAAACAGTCAGCCATAGTTTCACGTCCATGCCATACTACTTGTTTCCAAGAGACTTGGATTCAGAAAACAAATTCTCTCAAGATTCTGAGCCTATAACCAGACTGAGATAAGTATGTTTTTTACATGGCCAAGTGATAGTAGAGAAACAAAGTATTATAGTAGGGTAACAAAGCAGGAATTATATTGGAGTCATCTAGTAATTGAATATACGTATCTAGTAATAGTCCAAGAAGTCATAATGAATTTCACTGAAATGCTTCAGTTGATAAATTATAAAAAGAGGGTCAGAGTTCTGTGGAAGTTCAGGCCCAGATTATCCATCTGACTCTGCCTTGTACACATAAAGTTGTTTTACTCTCAGAGTAAAGTGTTGCACCTACAGACTTAGGGACACAGGAGCTACATAGGTCTTAACATACTTTGGAAACAAATGACACTGAGCTTTCATGGCTGAAATATTTTATTTGAAAGACTGACTTGAATAGATTCTATGGAGTATCTTTAGTGTTGACACTACCTCTGGACAAGGGTATGTTTTGGGGAGTTTGAGAAGTGGAGAAGTTCCACTACACTGTTGGAGAAAAACTTCTAAGAATAAAATACATTGAGGAAAGTGAGAGAATATTGTCACTTTACCTGTATTACTCCTCCTCCAAGGTTGCACAGCTGAAAGGCAAGAGAAACTCCTCTTAGAGTGTAGGTCCTCTGGGGAAAGTGAGAGCATAGTGAGTGAGCACCTGGCTCCCCAGCCATACAGAACACTGCCAAAAAGGCCCAGTTCTTTCTCACTTTACCCATATTACTGAGTAGAGCTGAGAGGTGAGGAGAAACTGGGAGCTGAAGAGGGGCTACAGAGCCTATAGCTGCTCCACAGTTTCCATTAGGAAGCCCACCGATGAGGGGCTTCGGATGCCCCATTTGCACACCTCCCAACCAACCTGTGGGCACCCCAAATGCTCTGCATACCTCACTTGCCCCTCAGAACAGCTCCCCAGTGTGCAAGTACAAGCATCTCATACAGCCAGACTGCTTGACACTGCAGGATGGGGAGAAGGCACACAAATGTGAGCATTTCAGGACACCACCCTAGGGAAAACAAACAGGAGGTTCCAAGCACCTGGCCTGGTTTTACAGGATCAAAAGAAAGCATGAAATCTTAAGAATTACCTTTCCACAGGCAATAAGAAGTGTGGAGCAAGTACATCCATAAAAAAGGTCTAAGAGACCCCCAGAATCCCTAGACAGGTTGACTGGTAAAGGCATTTCTCTTCTGTTGCCCGTCGGAAAAGACCCTGGAGGAGGTGACTGCCTCTTTTTTCAGACGCAAAGACGGCAGCACAAGACTTCAAGAACAGAAAAAATTAAGAAACCATGACCCCACCAAAAGAACACAATATTGCGGGAACTGGCCCCTAAAAAATGAAGACTTAAAAAGTGCCTGACATAGAGTTCAAAATAATTGTTTTAAAGAAGCTTAGCTACAAGAAAACACAGATAGATGAAGAAATCAGAAGAACAATACCTGTGCAAAACAAGAGTACAACAAAGAGAGTAATATCCACCCCCACAAAGAAAGAAAGAAAAAAAAAAAAAAAACCAGGAATTTTAGAGCTGAAGAATGCAGTGAATGAAATGGAAAATGCAATAGAGAATATCAATGGAGGCTCAAACAGAAGAAAGAATCTGTGGACTTGGAAAAAAGTAATTTGCAATTACCCAGTCAGGAGAAAACAGAAGAAAAGAATGAAAGGGAATGAGGAAAGCATGAGGATTTATGGGAACATCAAGAGAGCTAACATTTACAATACTAAAGTTCTAGGAGATGGCTCAGCGCCTGTAGCTTAGCAGTTAGATCACCAGCCACATACACCAGGGCTGGTGGTACAAGCCTGGCCTGGGCCTACCAAACAACAATGACAACTATAACAAAAAAATAGCCAGGCATTGTGGTGGGGGCCTATTGTCCTAGCGACTTAGGAGGCTGAGACTAGAGAACTGCTTAAGCCCAAGAGTTGGAGGTTGCTGTGAGCTCTGACACCACAGGTGACATATTGAGACTCTGTCTCTAAAAACAAACAAAAAAATAAATAAATAAAATTCTGGGAGAAAAGAGAAAAAAGGGGACAGAAATCTTATATAAAGAAATAATAGGGCAGCGCCTGTGGCTCAAAGGAGTAGGGCGCTGGCCCCATATGCTGGAGGTGGTGGGTTCAAACACAGCCCTGGCCAAAAACTGGAAAAAAAAAAAAAGAAAAGAAAAGAAATAATAGCTGAAAACTTCCCAAGTCTGGAGAGCAAGACAGAAAGATCAACAAAACTAAGAGTCTGTATTCAAAAAGATAAACAAAATTGGTAAACCTTTATCTAGCCTGAAAAAGAAGATTCAAATCAAAAGAGAAAAAGGGGATCTTACATTATAGCTGATACCACAGAAATACAAAAGATCATAAAAGATTACTCTGAGCAGTTATATACCAACAAATTGGATAACCTAGAACAAATGGGTAAATTCCTGGAAACATACAACCTATTACGACTGAATCATAAAGAAACAGAAAATCTGAGTAGGCCACTAATAAGAAAGGATGAATCAGTAATCAAGGATCTCCCAAGAAAGAAAAGCTTAGGACTGGATGGCTTCACTGGTAAATTTAAGCAAACATTTAAAGAAGAATTAGTACCAGTCCTCAGACTCTTCAAAAAAAAGTTGAAAAGGGTGGAATACTTCCTAACTCAGTTTATGAGTCCAGCCTGGCCCTGATACCAAAGCCAGTCAGGAACACTACAAGAAAAGAAATTACAGGCCAATACCTCTGATGAACGCAGATGCAAAAATGCTCAGAACAAAAACAAAAATACTACCAAACTAAATTCAACAGCACATTAAAAGAACTATATGCCACAATCAAGTGGAATTTATCCCTGGGATGCAACTCCTAGGCTCAGATTCTCCTGCCTTTCAGGTAGCTGGGTCTACAGGCACATCCAACAGCCCCAGTTAATTTTTATTTTTTATTTTATTTTTGTAGAGTGAGGTCTTACTCAGGCTGGTCCCAAATTCTTGACTTCAAGCAATCCCTTCTCCTCTACCCTCCTAGAGTGCTAGGATTATGAGCATGAACCACTGCACCCAGCTAAATTTGTGTTAACAAGTAGGATTAAAAATAATAATAAGTATGGTATATTAAACCCATAACATAGCATGAACATAAACCAGTGACATGGTCTTTTATTATCATTATCAACTACTATGTTCTGTACATAATTGTGTGTGCTATATCTTTATACAACTGGCAATACAGACAGTTTGTTTACCCAGTGTCACCACAAACGGGGAGTAACTGGCCCCTAAAAAATGGAGACTTAAAAATTGCCTGACATAGAGTTCAAAATAATTGTTTTGAACACGGAGTTACAACGTTGCCTTGGCTTTGGAACGCCGGCCAATAGGGCGTTTCAACTCCTTTGTGGTCTTGTGGGACCACTGTCTCACATGCAGTCTGTGGTTGACCAAAACATTGTTGTACAGTGCGTGACTGTGCAAAATCTTTCTCTGCGTTTATAGTCTTGGGAAAGTTACACAACAAGAAGAAATTAAGTTCAGAACAGGACTTGACTTTAAATTCTCGACTCTTAATACCACTGCTATTGGTTTAGTTTAAACGTCATCATCTGTCCTGGAAATTAATATTCTCACTTTGAAATATATCTACAATACTCGGTTTGAATTTAATTTTCAATCTTTATTATACTCTTAAGAGTTAGGTTGGTATGTTGGTAAATTTATTTATGCGTGTAGTTTTCTGTTCATATATATTCTGATAAAACATGTTAGCCCAGTGGTGGAAAAAATGTCAAGCTAGCTTAACAATGGCTGTTGTCAAAAGCGGAACCCCTGGTAGTGTTGGATTATTTGAGTCTCATACAGAAAAACACGATATGTGTGTCTTCACAGTTTCGTTTTGTGACCATTCATCACCGTACCAGGATCTGAACCAAAAGGCGTAAAAATAAAACTGATAATCATGAATGAACTTTTTGTGGGAATTGTAATACAGGTTCAGACACTACAAGAAGTGTCACCCTGAATTATTCATATGGCCTTAAGATGGCACGTGTATCTGTTTTTATTTCTTCAAGGGAAGTGTTTTGATAACTGATTAACAAATGATATGGTCCAATTAAACTCTAGTTAAGATACATACAGCATAGATGAGGCTCTGTTACTACATTTTATGTGGCAAGAACAAGCAGGCATTTTTCTCTTCACTATCGTCACAATTGAATTTTCCCAAACCCTCTATTGTCTTTGAAGACTTTGTCTAATTTGGAATGTTCTTGTCCAATTGGGAGGAGAAAATAGTTCATTAGAGACCGTCAGATAAATGGTAGCTATTTGTTGATCAGATCAGCTTGGCCAGTTGCTGTGGAGACCAGAGTACTTTCAGATGACCTTTCAGACACAAAACAGAAAATCTATGGGCCCCAATATAGGCTCTCCTTTTTTGGCCCTAAATTTCTTACTTAATTACTTTCTGAACTGTGCAATGGTGGTGGTGGGGGGTGGGTTGCAGGGGGAGATCTGTCAAACACACATCAGTTGAATGAAAGGTCGTTTAATGTTTGTACTTGAGCTTTGTGTTAGAAGCAAAATCTTGAACTGAAATAGGACAAGGTTTAGCAGTAGAAATCATTTTCACACTTTCATGAGATCATTGTCAACAGAGGTTAACACTGCCACTCAACTGAATAAACCCGGAGAAAGCGAGAAACCTTCTGACAGCAACAGCACAGCATTCTTGAATCGTCCGTAAGGGAGGGTGAATGCATTTGTATCGCAGCATCGGCAGTGTGTCTTCAGTTTAATCTATGCTGGGGAAATTATTCTGTTGAGAAACCAAAAAACAGATTGTTCATTTTGGTGGTCTGTTCCACCCTAATGAATGCCTGAAACGACACACGAATTCTAGTTACAGAGGTAGCCTTGTGGATGGATCTTGAAGAATTATTAGTTGATATCGAGCGAGGCTAATGTTAAATGTTTCTTTCTTTCTTTTTTTTTTTTCTTAGAGACAGAGTCTCACTTTGTCTCCCTCAGTAGAGTGCAGTGACATCACAGCTCACAGCACCCTCCTCTCTTGCCTCAGCCTCCCAAGTAGCTGGGACTACAGGTGCCCACCACAACACCCAGCTATTTTTTTTTTTTAGCAGTTTGACCAGGTCTGGTTCGAACCCTTGGTATATGGGGCCGGCACCCTACTCACTGAACCACAGGTGCTGCCTGAGGCTAATATTAAATGTTAGAAGCAGCTGTTCATGTGTACCCTGGCCCTGGGATCCAGGAGGATTAGCAAATACCAAGGATGCTTCCTTCTGTGTACAGGATTTGGAGGAAGGGAAGGCAGAGCCAACGTCCATTGGCACTAATGTGAACACAGTGGCCAGACATTGGCACAGGTCTTTATGGCTCTATCATAGGCACCTAAAGGGACGCTAAAAACCCCTGCAATTAAAAAAATAAAATCTAGAGCCTGGGGGCAAAGGCTTAAGCCTATAATCCTAGCATTTTAGGAAGTGAGGAGTTCAATACCAGCCTGAACAAGAGCAAGACCCTGTTTCTACAAAAAAAAAAATAGAAAAATTAGACAGGTGTGGCGGCTCACATCTATAGTCCCAGCTACTTGGGAGGCTGAGGCAGGAGGATCACTTGAACCCAGGAGTTTGAGGTTGCTGTGAGCTAGGCTGATGACACAGCACTCTATCCTAGGCAACAGAGTGAGACTGTGTCTCAGGAAAAAGAAATAGTATAGCAAAAATAATGAAACCTAGAATAAGAGTGGCACCATACCCTTTGTTGCTGTTTTTCTCAAAAAATCATGTCCCACAAAGAACCATTAGGAGAATCTGCATTTTAACAAGACCCCCAGGTGGTTCCTGTGCCCCTGAAAGTTTGAAAAATGCTGGTCAAGTAGGTGAAACTTACTGACTAATGAGTAAATAAATTCAGTATCTCCCATGGTCATGAAGATAGTTGAGAACAGACTAGTCATCCCCAGTATCGGTATTAAAGAGTGAAGGGGCCACACCCAACCACCTGCTTTTGTATGAGCGGTTTCAGTATTTTTAAATTGTTGAAAAAAATCAAAGAACAATATTTGAGAGACTTGCGCAGTAGATGAAATTCAAAGTTCAGTGTCAGTAAACAGTTCTATGAGCACAGCCACATTCATTCACACGCACCGGCTGTGGCTTCCTGCTGTGGCCCACAAAGCCTTAAAAGGTGTGCTCTCTGGTTCTTTGGGGAAGGACTTTCCTGGCCCCTGGATTAATGGAATAATGAAGTGTTAGAACTAGAAGGGAGGTGCAAAGTCATGTTTGTTGGTAGAAAAACAGAAGTACAAAGGGGATTTGCTCACGCTGCGTGGCAGCAGGACCTGGACCTCCAGTAGGATGATGCATCTCTCTCACTTCCTGTCTTGTCCCTGCGCCCTTTTCTGACTCCCCGCGTCCACGTATGGCCTGTGCCTTCACGCCCCTCAGTGCTTATGCTGCCTTGGAAAGACCTTCCCTTCGTCCAAGCTTTTCACATCCTACCCCGACCTTTACGTGACTCAGGCTTCTCTCCACCGGTCTGACTGTGCTGATTGAGGACTACTCGCTTGCTGGACGCCTGGGCCATGGGTCACCTCCGCGTTTCCAGAGTGAGAGTCACAGGCCCTCCTGCGCATGCTTAGAACGCTGACCGCCAGGCCTGTTAGGACTTCACTTGCACCTGGGCTTCCTGGACAGCCCCAGGAGGACTTGTGAGCCATCGTGTCTGTCGGCAGGGCTGGCTGGAGGTCCTCTGTGCCAAGGCCATTCTGGAGCCCAGAGGGTCTCGCTGCTTTCATGTGCCCAAATCCCAGACAGGCTGGTGACATTCATACATGGGTCCATCCCAGTCACTCTTGGAGATGGACCAACTTTCTGCCCATACTTTTTGTGATTCCAGTAATCAGTAGCTCTGGAGATTTCCAGCTGGTAGATGCATCATCTACTTCGCGTCAGGCACTATTTCTAGGAATAAATGCAGACAGAACCTTGTACTTACAGACACAGCGGAGCAGTGATAGGGGAGGTGAGACCTTTTTACCGTAGCTCCTCTTTCTGGACACATCCCTGACCCTCCCCGTGGAGAGGAGTAGAACCTTCGGGACAGGACCTAACCTGGATGAGTGGGTGTCAGCACTCTGTCCAGGCACCAGTGTCTCCAGCTCGTGGGACACTGATCCAGCCTCACTTCTGAGAAGATTATGGCTCCTGGGGTCCCAGCACCTGGAGCTGAGCCACTCATGGCTGTTTTATTTGGTTTTCATTTGTTTTCACGGATGAGGTCTCCCTGCCCTTTATGACCCATGCCTTGATGCACTCGTGATGGTGGCACTTCCCAGCTGATCAGACCCCCCAAGGGGGCTGTAGAGTGTCGCTGCTCAGGAATCAAGTGAGTTCAGTGGTGGCTGGGTCTCCAGCACGTAGCTGGAAGCCAGGTAGTAAACACCTGGGCGCCGACAGAGCTCCCTGGCGTTTGCCACCTTTGCTTTCAGCAGCAGGGTTTTGCTACCTGATCTCCCACGCGGAGTCCAGGGGTGCCGTCCAGGCTGTGCTCCCTCAGTGCTTTGGGAGATGCACACACGGAGAGGGGCCCGGAGTCTGGGCTGCCTCACTTTGTCAGCCTTTCCTTTGAGTTTTCCCTCCCAGTATGGAGATTCAGGTTGCTTTGTCACGTGCAAGCTTGACACAGCCTTAGAGTTCTTTGTTCTGGGTTCATCTGAGCGTAGGGGTAATGCCCTGGGGCTGCCGGAGGCTGTGCAGCTGCACGTCCAGGTGTCTCTGCTGGACGGTTTGCATCTCCCTGTAGAAGCAGGTGACCTATTGCAGACAGAAGCTAGGGGAGGAACCCCTGACATGACGCCATGCCCTGCTCAGGGCATCTCAAGTACTTGCCATGGAGATCGCGATACCTAGAGGTCTTCCAGCAAAGACCTAGAGAAAGGTGTGGGAGAAATGCCAGATTACATGTCCTCTAAGGTTCTGTTAAACGCCACGGTCCCAGTAGGGGTGTTTTTGCTGCTTTTGTGAGTTCCCTTCAATCTTGGTATGGATGAAAATCTCTCATCTAAAATAGAGCTTTTGGCATTAGAACAAAATGTCCTATTTTGAGAACAATTATAAATAGATTTGTGATTACTGACTTAAAGGACCACAGCGATAAGATGTGACAGAAGATAACCAACCCATAACTGGGAACAGAGATGTATTCACGCACCGACTGGTCTCCCCTCTGAGGAGACACAGCCTTACAAGCACAAAGAAAGCATGATGTTTGCCTCTGATCTCCGTTCTGGTTCAGGGCTGCCGTGACCCATCCGGGCTGTGGAATTTGGGTTCAGAAATCTGGCCTCTACCTCACATCCTCTCCCCAAAGCATCTCACAGTCTGTATGAACTTGGAGGATTATTCCCATGACACCTTGTAGAGAATTCTCTATTAAGTTGGCTTCAGCTTGAGTTTCTCACGTTAGTATGTGAGAAAGAAAATCTGTCCGGTCAAGATGGGGTCTTATTTAGGCAGAAGGGAAAGGTAAAGAGAGGTTTGCCCCTGAAGATGGAGCCCTGGTTACCTGGCTTTAGTCAGCCAGAGCCTGCTTCACCCACTGCCCCACCAGTTTGTGGCTCACCAGAATCCTGGGCACTTGAGGGTTACTGAAGAGCCTTCTGAAGCATCCAGAGAAAATAAATTTTGTTACAGATAGTTGTCATGGCAGGTGGGTTTGGTTTCATTCTCATGTATTGAAGAATGGCAATCTGTGTATAAAATTACTGGGTACCTGGCTGAGTACTCCCTCAAGCAGGTAGGCTAACCCAGAGCCAAATATTCCAGAAAGGTGCTGGAGCTATATGGACCGTGTCTAGTCATACACATGCCACCAGGAAGGGACAGAACAGAGTCCTGTCCTCCTGAGGCTTGATTCCAGGCCTTCCTCCATTCAAACTACAAGAGTCAGTTCCTGCCCCCGCAGGGGCCGGATCCGCAGCAGGGGACCCTGTGGCGGTGTGCACTGGGGGCTCACCTCGCCTTCCCTCACTGCTCTGCCTCTCGGAGTCACCGCCTGTCCCTGCACTTGTCTGCATTGAAAACGGAGCCCATGCTGTGTTGGGGTCTGTCTCTTTTTCTCCTGCTGCTAACTGCTTTCCTGTATGTAACATTTCCCTGCTAACCTAAGCTATTTTCTCTTCTCTTGTCTTTTATAGGGATGTCATGGTCACTTCTTTTTTTTTTCTCACTATACCACTGTCAGTAGAGTGCTGTGGCATCACCGCTCACAGCAACCTCTTGGGCTTAAGCAATTCTCTTGCCTCAGCCTCCCAAGTAGCTGGGACTATAGAGGCCCACCACAACACCTAGCTATTTTTTTGTTATAGTTGTCATTGTTGCTTAGCAGGCCCAGGCCAGGTTCAAACCCGCCAGCCTCAGTGTCTGTGGCTGACGTCACGTCATAACCACTGTGCTGCGGATGCCCAGCCCATGTTCATTTCTTTTTTTTGTTTGTTTTATTTTTAGTTTTTTTTTTATTAAGTCATAAACACATAAATCATGTATATTAGTACATTTATGGGATGCAGTGTGCTGATTTTATATGCAATTAGAATGCTTATATCAAACTGGTTAACATAGTCTTCATCTCACTTACTTAATTATTGTGTTAAGACATTTATACTCCAAACTTAATAGATTTGACATGTACCCTCACAGTATGCACCTTGGTGTGGTCCCTCTGTTTACGCTCCCTCCAGCCACGCTGCCCCCCCTGTCCTCCCTTCCCCCCCCTTCTCTCTCCTCTTCCCACCTTCATCCTGGGCTACAGTTGTGTTTTATATTTCATATGAAAGTGTGGGTGATTATAAATTAGTTTCATAATAGTACTGAGTACATTGGCTATTTTTTCTTCCATTCTTGAGATACTTTACTGAGAAGAATATGTTCCAGCTCCATCCATGAGGTAAAGTCTCCATCTTTTTATGACTGCATAATATTCCGTGGTATACATATACCACAGTTTATTAATCCATTCATGGGTCCATGGGCACTTGGGCTTCTTTCATGACTTAGCAATTATGAATTGAGCTGCAGTAAACAATCTGGTGGAAATATCTTTGTTGTAAAGTGATTTTGATCTTTTGGATATACACCTAGTAGAGGAATTTCAGGATCAAACAGCAGGTCTACATTTAGATCCCTGAGTGTTCTCCAAACTTCTTTCCAAAAGGGACATATTGGCTTGTAAAAAACCTTGAATAGCCAAGACATTACTCTGAAATAAAAACAAATCAGGAGCAATCACACTAGCAGGCTTCAGACTATACTATAAATCTATAGTGATCAAAACAGCATGGTACTGACACAAAAACAGAAAAGTAGATGTATGGAGCAGAATAGAGAACCAAGAGATGAACACAGACACGTATCATCATCTGATCTTTGATCAGCCTATCAAAAACATAAATTGGAGGAAAGACTCCCTATTTAACAAATGGTTCTGGGTGAATTGACTGGAGACTTGTAGAAGACTGAAACCAGACCCCCACCTTTCACCATTAACAGAAATTGACTCTCACTGGATAAAAGATTTAAACTTAAGACATGACACTATAAAGATTCTTGGAGAGAGTACAGGGGAAACACATATTCACTTCCTAAAGGTAGTTCTTCCCACACCCCATCCCCGCACTCGGAGCCCCAGCCACCAGCTGTGTGGTCCACCCCTCGGGATGCGCCACGAGCTCTGCTCTGGCAGCCCCAGTCTCACACCTACGTGTGACTCAGTCTGTGTGCTCCCTTGTAGGTGGTCCCAGCCCCCCTGTGAGGAAAGATGCCATAACAGTGGTTCTCAACCTTCCTAATGCCGCGACCCTTTAATACAGTTTCTCATGTGGTGGTGACCCCCAACCATAAAATTATTTTCGTTACTACTTCATAACTGTAATGTTGCTACTGTTATGAATCATAATGTAAATATCTGATAGGCAGGATGGTCTGAGGCAACCCCTGTGAAAGGATCATTTGACCCCCAAAGGGGTCGTGACCCACAGGTTGAGAACCACTGAACTATAACACATATTAGTCACCTAGGTAATAGATAGGCCACCCCCCTCTTCAGATCAGGCCAGTTTAAAACATTTCCAGGGAAATATTGAAACTTTCTATCAATGATTAAAAAGAAGTTCAACTCTGTTTTTAAAGCACCAAATGAACAGATAGGGTGCTTCTTTTTATTATTATTTTAAACATGTGCATTTGAACCAACCTTATTTCCCACAAAATGGAGTTTCCGAAGGGGTGCCTCTTTAAATGGACAACACACTTTCCTTTCTCCCTGTTCATGGAGATGTTTTAATCACGTAAGTTAAGATTCATTTTCAGTTTTAGACAGTCACAGTGTGCATTAGCACGCAGGCGCATTTATACGGAAGATACAGTGTAAGATATCAGGGGCCAGAATCACCCAGCTGTTCTGATGTTCTCAGTGCCTGGCTTAGTTCTCTCATTTTTTTTCCCCTTTCTTTTTTTTTTTTTTTAATTTCTTATAGCATAACTGTGTACATTAATGCAATCATGGAGTACAGTGTGCTGTTTTCATATACATTTTGAAATACTCTCATCAAACTGGTTAACATAACCTTCATGTCATTTTCTTAGTTATTGAGTTAAAACATTCATACTCTGCTTTTAGAAAGAATCACTTGTACCCTTATAAGATAAACCATATTGTTCTCTCATTTTTAATTTTTTCCCCAACTCACTTAATGGTTGCAACCTAATCAACCATTCTATCCCCAGACTGTGTAGTGGAATCTTGCAACTTGCATG
>CAUYQV010030609.1:0-19811 GCA_963574575.1 Galagoides demidoff | reverse complement strand
CTCTTTCCATACATGCCACACAGACATATTACATGTGTACATGCATTACACATACACTATCTATCTCTCTCTATCTCTATCTCTCTGTCTCTCTCTTTTGGTCACTGAGTCCAAAACAACTATAAACAGTTTTTTTTTTTTTTTTTTTGAGATGGAGCCCCAAGCTATCCCCCTGGGTAGAGTGCCATGGCATCACAGCTCATAGCAACCTCCAACTCCTAGGCTCAAGCAAGTCTCCTGCCTCCGCCTCCCAAGTAGCTGGGAGCACAGGCGCCCACCACAACGCCCGGCCATTTTTTAGTTGTAGCCATCATTGTTTGGCGGGCCCGGGCTGGGGATTCGAACCTGCCACCTTAGGTGTACGTGGCTGGTGCCTTAGCCAATTGAGCCACAGGTGCTGAGCCATTTTTCTGGTTTCTTAAGTTATAAAGTTATGTTATTTATTTAAAACTTTTCTTTTTCATTAATGTAGGTATTTATTGCTATAAACTTCCTTCTTAGAACTTCTTTTGCTGCATCCCATAAGTTTTGGTATATTGCTTTCTATTTTTATTTTTTAAGGTTTTTTTTTAATTTGCCTTTTGAGTTTTTCTTTGACTCATTTAGTAATGAGTTGATTAATTTTCACATATGTATAAATTTTCCAATTATTCTCCTCTTGTGGATTCCTAATTTTATAACAGTGTGATTAGAAAAGATATTTGATTTCATTCCAAGCTCCTTATGCATGCTAAGTATTGTTTTGTGACCCAACATAGTATCTGTCTTGGAAAATGTGACCTGTTTGAGAAGCCTTTGCATTATTCTTATGTTAAATAGAATTTTTGGTATACATTGTCTTTTAGATACATTTGGTCTCTAGTATTATTCAAATATGCTGTTTTCTTATTGATTCTATGTCTGAATTATCTATTTATTGTTAAAAATGGAACACTGAAGGCTCCTACTATTATTGTATTGTTTTCCTTCAGTTTTGTTAACACTTTCTTTAAATATTTAGGTGGGTTCATATATATTTACAAATATTCTTAATGATTTGTCTCCATTATCATTATATAGTGACCTTCTCTATCTCTTTTTAAAGTTTTTGACTTAATATTGATCTTATATAAGGATAGCTGCTCTAACTCTGTTTTAATTATTATTTGCATTAAAGATCTTTCTATTTCTTTTATTTCAGATATATTTGACCTTTAAGCCGAAATAAACCTTTTGTAAACAGCATGTAGCTGGATCTTCTTGGTTTTTTTGTTTGTTTGGTTGTTTGGTTTTTTTTTTTAAGTTTCAGGTTAATGTGAGAGTATAAACAACCAGGTCACAATATTTGAATTTGTTAGGTATGGTCCCTCTTGTAGTTGTGTCCTGTACCCAGAAGCTGTACTATACATCCCTATATTGCGTCCATTAAGTGAAAGCAACCCAAATCCCTCTTCCTCCATCCTTCATTCCCCCTCCCTGCAACTTGAATTGAAATAAGTTTTTTTCCTTCATGGGCATGAATTAGACTATCTACTGGCTTCATATTCGTGTTGAGTATATTGTATACTTGTTTTTCCATTCTTGTGATACTTTACTAAGGAGAATTTGTTTCAACTCCATCCAAGTTAATACAAAAGATGTAAAGTCACCATCATTTTTAATGACTGAATAGTATTCCATGGTATACTACGTATGCCACAGTTTGTTAATCCATTCCTGAGTTGATGGGCATTTAGGTTGTTTACAAATCTTGGTGATTATAAATTGAGCTGCAGTAAATATTCTAGTGAAAATATCTTTATGATAAAAGGATAATTTTTTCTTCTGGTTAGATGCCTAGTAGTAAGATTGTGGAGTCAATGGGAGATCTAATTTGAGTTCTTTGAGGACTCTTTATGCTTCTTTCCGAAGAGGCTGTATTAGTTTGCAGTCAGTCCCATGCAGATCTTTTTTTTTCTTAATCCATTCAGCTGCTCTATTTTTTGATTAGTTAATTTAATTCATTCACATTTATAGTAATTATTGGAATGACTCACTATTGCCATTTTGTTCATTGTTTTCTGACTCATTCTTGTAGTTTTGTTGTTCCCTTCTTCCTCTACTGCTATATTCTCAGCTCCAGCAAAAGTAAACTCATTATCATAAGTGACAGGGCAATGTGAAGAAAGTAAGGAGAGTTTCAGGAGTTGTTTTTATTTTTTCCATTCAGCAACTGTGAAGCAATCTATAGTGTATATTGGTCCTAGCCCTATGGCTTTCCCTCTTATTTAAAAGGGGCTTTTTTAAGCCAGACATGGCATCTCATACTTGTAATCTCAGTAATGTGGGGGGCTAAGGCAGGAGGATTACTTGAGCCTGGGAGTTTGAGAGCAGTTTGGACAACATAGTGAGACTCATCTCTAAAGAAAGGAAAAAATAAATAAACAAGCAAACAAACAAACAGACAGGGACTTTTAAAAGAAAGTAGAGTTGGTGTTAACACAACAAAATTCTTCAATTCTATACTTCCCAGGTTAGTAGTTTAGGAGAGCAAGATGCTCCCTGGAGAGAATTTCTTGATTAATTATAATGACAGATTTAATGCAAGGTGATTGCCTGAAGGAAGCAGCTGAGTACAAAGCACATAATTATAGATTTCCCACTTTATAGGTAACCTTAGTATCACACATAAACCTGTCAGAATTTCTTCATGACATATAATGTGGTGACAAGATTAATTTTCTAGACCTAGAAAAAAATATTTTCATAAGAATTGTTGATGAAGTTTTCAAGATAAGAATTTAAGACTTGGCTGACCTATGAGTTTAGAACAGCTTTTAATTGTCATTTGATCTGAATTGCTTTTGTGATACATCACATACAATTTTTGTAAACTGTATTTCTTTAAGCTGCCACTGTTTGAGGGTAAATTAGCTTCTTTAAACAGATAATAAAATTTAAAAAAAGAAAAAACAAAATAATACAAAAAAAGATTAAAAAAGGAAATATTTTTTTAAAAAGAAAACAAACAAACAAAAAACTAAACAAATAGCAATGTTTCTATGACCATTTGATTTAAGTATTAGATCAGAGGTTCTTAACCTATGGGTTGCAACTTCTTCTTAACAATGAAAATACATTGCAGCATTAGGAAGGTTGAGAACCACTGTATTAGATGACCCACACATGGGGGATATATATATGTGCGTGTGTTTGTCCTTCGTATGTAGACTTTAATGACTTGGTTGTCATTTTACCTTACTTTAAATCATGTAGTTTAATGAGTTTAAAGCTTTTCCAACTGTGACGGTAGTTTGAATTCCAAGGAGAATTCTTAAGTGCCACAATGCTTTGAAATAGACTATAAGGGACCATGCACGCAAGGATGTGAGTTGCCCCATGTTTCCTCAATACTTACTGCCTTTCTGAAATAGTTTTCATTTATAAAGAAATATTAGTTGCCAGGAAAGTTTGAGAATCACTGTGTTAGTTAACCAATGCTTCAATCTATAGACAAGAACCTAGTTTCAGTTACTGTGATATGACTTGCCTAAGGGAAGGCAAGTATTCTTCTTAGCTATTCTTGATCTAGAAGGAACATTTTTAGTCATCTTTGAAAAAAAAAACACTTTAATAAAGTGGTGTGGGCATTGGTATTTTAGATAAAGTGGTTAGAGGACATCCTTCAGAAAGTCAATCATTGTAGCAGGAACCTGAATGACAAGCTAGAATCAACTCTCATAATGTTGTAAAAGACATTTCAGCAAGTGGACATTTGAAAATAAAGAAACATCTTGCAAAGGTCAGGAAGTCTTCTAAGGAAGTCTGCCTAGGAAATGTTCCTGCCCAGCGAGGCATGTTTTTTGATATTTTGGTGCAGGGTACATGTTCAAGGTTTTGCAGGCTTAAGCAAACCAATCCTCCCAGATTTGAGGGGTTTTCTTGCCACATGTGGAAGGTCAGAGGATGTGAGTGTGGGAAAGTACATTGTGCGGTATTGGACGAATTCCTCTTCTCATGAGAGGAGAATGCTTCCTTGACTTTGTGAGCTTTAAACTGATGCCAAAATCATCAAACTACATGTGCTTCTTCCTATTTTCCCTTCATTTTCCTTGTCCACAAATCTTGAGAATATTCCTGTACATCACTATAAAGGACCAACAGTAGCCTGTTCTAATTCCTTGTTGCTTCTGTGATGAGACAATTTTCTTATTTGAGTTTTTAAAGTGATTTCCCAGTAAGAAAACACTGTATCCTCTCAGAATATGTTCTTTTATAAAGGAATTATAGCTTCTAACTCTCAAATATTTAATTAAGAATCAATCAGTCACTGTGATTATAGTGTTTACACATGAGATTGAGCATCTGGCATTTTATGAATAAGTATTAACCAATTAAAATACTACTGAATGAAATAATTATTTTTCCATTTTAGAGTAAAAATGTGGCCCATGTGCCCTCCTTCCATGTTTTAAAAAATACAAAGCAAAGGAAAATACTTTTAACTTTACTCAATATGCAAATACACTGCATAAGCAAATCATATTTCAGTGTATCGCTATATAAATGTTTTTGTGCTCCAAAATGTTGACGCATCTCTTCTTTTCTCCCAATTTATTAGTAGAGCAGTGAAATTGCTAAATAAATTGCTGCTGTCAATCACAATTCTCTATTGGCAAACATTCTGCATTATAGTTTAAAAATAAGTGAAGGAAGCAGCCAAAAAGAACTAGCTATAAACCACTCAATAAATAGTTGCTCAAAGAATGATCAACTGACCAAATATTAACCACTGAACTTTGGACCTATTTGCCATTCCTATAAAGCTTTGAACATGCACAAATCTCTGGGTAAAACTCTACTCCTAGCACAAATTTCTGGGTAAACCTCATCATGTAAAAAGCAGGAAAAGGGGTTTCTAGACCTGCCTCTGCTACTACGACTTGCATGATCATAGATAAGGTTAACCTTTTTTGAATTCCATTTTCATAATTTATAACATGATGGTTTGGTCTAAATGACATCCCAATTCTTTGTGGTTTTGAAATTCTCATCCTAAGTTTTCCCTGGCCTGTTTTTCCGCAGCCAGCATGCAGCCCAAGCCCTCTCTAAAGCTCTCCTTCCTTGTGGCTGATTTATGAGCCAGGTTTACCTCTCCTTCATTTCCTGGGGATTTGTGAATATAGAAGAATGAGCCTGGGGGCAGGAAAAGGAGCGGAGAGGAAGACGTGATGGGGGTGGGCAGAGTTATATAACTTTCACCACAACACTTCAGAGCAAACAATTTGCACTAGTTTCCATTAAGGTGTAACTCTCAGGCAGGAAAGTACCTTCAGGTGAGAGTATTTAAAGAGAAACTGCCGGGTTTCTACTGCCCTCCTGTAAGATCTCTTCAGGCTAGCCATGCAAATCTCAAAACATGTTGAAAGCTATAACCAAGTAAGCTTAAGGTGTTTCCTTTTGTGCAAGATGAATATCGAATCTGGAGAGGTCCAATTAGGCCTCTATCCCAGAATGTAAATTTCTTTCTTTCGCATTATACAAACAAGTACAGCCCAGTATTTTGAACACTTCACATTCACAGTTGGGATATTTGATCTGAGTCTGAAATTGCCCTTTGTAAAGTAATAAAGGGGAACAAGGCAAGAACTGTGGGCCTAAACTTTGCAAAGGCACAGGCATGCTTAATAACACTGATAACCAACAGCATCCCCAGGGTTGCTCTCCTTCCTTTAATTGCTACTAAGGAGTCACATAGCTGATGGTCGTAATAATTCTTAACTTTCTTAATTACTACCAGGGATAACAACACCCTTGTGAAATCTAAGGGTAGTTTTGGAGATCTTCCATTGGATTCGCTGAGCCACTCAGACCAGTGGCCCATAGCAAGGAACTAACTTTTCTGGTCTTGGACCCCTTTCCCAGAACTACCTCAGCACAAGAAGAAAATTTTTTTATGGATTCTACCTCAAACCCAGCCAATTAGCACACCCAATTGCCCAACCCTTTGCCCACCAAACTTTCTTTAAGAACCCTTATCTCCCAAATTCTCAGGGAATTGAATTTGAGAAATTCCTTCCATCTTCTTGCTTGGCGCTCTGCTGTATTACAGTTTTTCTCTACAACCCTGACTGTCTTAGTGTATGGGCTCTTCTCTGAGCAGCAGGCAAAACAAGCTGGCTGGGCTGCAACAAGTGTGTAGGCTCACAGTGTGAGTGAGAATTTCTACCGCTAGGATTGACTGATGTGAAGTATCTCTCTCAGTGAGTGAAACTAGGTGCCTTCCTAGCATCAAGAGTCTGACAAACATTAACTAATTAAGATATGAACAGACAGATAGTTTACAGTTTTGAGTCGTACTTACTGCATTCAATAAACTATAGGGAATTAAAACAGGATTTGGGGATTCATGAAGGTTTGGGTTTGTATTCTGTGCACATATTAAACATGTTCTCCATCTGAAAAAAGAAAAAAACCTTGGCACACTTTTTTTTTAGAATAGTTAATACCTGTAATAAAATGAAAAATCTATTTGATATTTGACATGCTTAATAGCCTATATGATTATGGAAATTCTACACAGCTCCATTTAAATTCACTCCTCAGAATAATGAAGAATTGCTAAAATAAATACATATTTATATATTATCCACAGCATCAGGCCTAGCCTTTCCTAGAAATGAGTGGGCACTCATTGCTATAGAGATTAGAGAAGATGCTTGGTCATAACCATTGGGAGTAAATGAAAGAATTTTAGGAGTATAGACTTCCATTCACTTATCAATCCTAAATTCTGAGAATGAGAATGTATAGGGCCTATTCTGGGAAGGTAACTGAGTCCAGCTCCTAAATCCACTGACTTGTTACATCATCTTTCTACCTTATCCAGAAATGATTTATGAATCTCCAAACAATCTTTTTTTTTTTTTCATGCTCTCCTATCATACAAGAGAAAATAAGAGAGTAGAAAGGAAGATTTATTCTTAGGAAATTACCATGTTGATTCATTGAATATTTTGACATTTGATCATGGTTGCTAAGTAACATGTTTCCCTGTTTGAAACCCCAAACTAAAAGGTAAGATAACCTGCTTCTGCAAAGTGCTGACGCACCTGTATCATCTGGTTAGATAGGTCTTTCAAATTCTTGAACATTAGTAACTTAAAGGTAAACTACATGGAACTTTAACCTTAGAAATTAAAATAAAATATTCTGCTTACAACTAATTTTTATTTCCTTGCCCTGTCTGTTTCTTTATCATTTGAAAACCTTCCTGGTCCACTGGGCTCCTGTTAGCTGATGAGTGGAGCTGAATTGCACACTTAATTAAAGAAAGGGGTACACGGCCCCTTCTCTTTGCTGACAATCCAGATAGGGCGTGTTTACTGCCCTGTAATGATCAACTTGGAAAATCAGCCATCATATTATTTGTCACCCCAAATCGCTTCTAACCATTATCAGGGATGTGAAATACCTACATTCCCCTCACATTTCACCAGCTTCACACTTTTTTTTGAAAATCCACCAGTTCCACTGTCTAAATCTTTTGCTCTGAGTCTAAAAGACAATAATTAGTACGGTCATATTGGAGTATTCAAAATCTTCACCCTGTGTTTCCTCCCTGCTCCAGAAATGAAATAGAACATTAATGGGAAAATTATTAAATACAGCCCAAGGTGGGGCATTTTGGCTGGCAATGCTGGATATCAGGCATCTAATTCATAATTTTACTGTTTCCAATGCCCTAAAGGTATTGTTAAGGTAGCCATAGTGAAGTCACCATGGTAAAGTTTTCTTATACTCATTCAGTTTTTAATTAAGATTAAAGGCATAGCTTTTCATGCTTCATGGAAAGATGGTTTCACAACTCTGAGTTTATAAGAAACTCAATTCCTTTGGGGTAAAAATTTATGAAAACATAAGTTAATTTTTACAAAATCTTTTCAGGGGTCTAATCCAATCTATTCTTTACTTCAATATGTATCTATCTTCCCATTAGCCATAAAATTTATAAAAACAAATAAAAAGCTTTTTCTTTAATTTAATAAGATCTTTTCACAATAGGCATTCTTGCTTCTAGACCAGAAAACCTCAGGAACATTTTGATCTTTAGATTTTTTTTTCTGTTTCAGTATCGAAATGGAATTTGTATGTAAAACCATAAAATGCAACATAAAACAAGAAAATAATCACTGTAAATTCCTTGACTTTTTTCCATTAGAGAAAAATTAAATCATTGATATAGAGACAAATAAACTATAATGAAATGATACTAAAAATGTGTAATATTAATATCAGGGTGCAGAAGGGACGTAATATTTAAAACATGCCTATGTTTTAAATTTTCTTTATGTTGGCCTTTCCAGGGAGTGTGAGGCCTGCAATTCTGACACACATCCCATCTTATGTGATTATTTTTATGATGTGAAATTTCATGCTAGCAGCCTACTTGCCCACACCAGAACCCAAATTCCCAGAAATAAAGAAATGTATTGAGGGGGGCACCTGTGACTCAAAGGAGTAGGGCGCCAGCCCCATATGCTGGAGGTGGCGAGTTCAAACCCAGCCCTGAACAAAAACTGTGAAAAAAAAAAAATAAAAGAAATGTATTGACAAAGGGGAGTTTTTTTCTGCTTTTTTTTTAAATTATTACTTTTTCATTGTTTGAGATTCATTGAGCATACAAAGAGTTAGGTTACGCTGATTGCATTTGTTTAAGTAAAGGGCCTCTTATAATTGTGTCCCACCCCATGATACGATACTGTCTGACCTTTTCATTTTACAAATAAGAAAGTAAACACTCAGAGAAGTAAAGTGAATTTTCTGATTTAACAAACATTGACTGAGTAAATAGTGTATGTAAGGCTTAGAAAGATGAATAAGATAATCTCCCAGAGTAGAAACCCCTATCCTGAACAATAGAAACTCACTGTGGGTAAGACTGAAGGACAATAATAAAAGAAAAGGGTATCTAACCCATCTTTAGGCCTTCGAGCAGCCCAAGCAATCTGAGGCAGGAGCTGGGGCATAAGCGGATATTAGTCTGATGAATATAATAGAAAAGGCATTCAGGGAAATAGAATCCTATGAGCGATGGCATGGTGGTTAGAAATAGCCTGGTTCTGTGACTTTCAAGCATTGATAAAACATAGATGGCTGCAGGAGATGAGTCTGCAAAGAGACGCATTATGTGATTATGAGAAGTATTATTTTCAGCTATCGTAAACAGAGGCCGTACATTTTCCTATTTAAGTGGATGATTTGGGGGGTTTTCTTTTTAAAAAATAACTTATAAAGTGTTTTCAGCAAACCACTTACCTTGACTATTTGCATTAGTCCTTCCACTCCCCATTCTTCTGGTGGAAAAGGATTTTTAATCCCCTTTTAACTTTCTCCATTCTCATCCACTTCCACACTCCACAGAGACTTGAAGCAGCTTTCTTTTTAAATTAAGAAAACACTCCAAATCAATCATTTCTCTTTAAAAGTTTGAAACTAGTTTGGAAGCCCAAATGTTCACATCTGAGCAATGTCAGCACGCCAGAGTCTGGAACATGTAAGAACAGAGTTCAGTGTTACTTCGCTTAATTCCAGTCAAACTAGAGGAGTTGCTTATTTCCCTGAGGAAACTAAATGGTGAGTGATGGGTACAGATGAATGGGATCTGAACTTACATAGAGAGAACAGTTTCCATCATGAAGGAGTCTAGCTTTTAATGTACCCAAGATAAGATTTTTGGAGCAAAAGCCTGTGGGAGCAATTTTCTTCCCACAGTCCTCCCCTAGACTTTAAGAATGCCCAGGTGTGTGGTTATTATGACATGGGCATTAGTGCTGAAAGAAAGTGCTCATGTTCTAGTTAGTAAGAAACCTTGAAGCTGCCACGAAGGGGCAAAACTATTCTGTCACCCTTGGCTTTGACCAGTGAACGAGGAAGAATTATACTGAGGTAGTTTCTATGGGAAGGGCCTTTGTGATATTCTGGAAGGGCCATGATATTCTGTAGCTCATTTTGATGAACCATTCCATTCAGGGGAATTGCAAGGCCTCTGGCATTCTATTCTTTCCCAAATAAGAAAAAAATAGGAAATGAGGTAACATTCAAAAGCAGGGCATCTACTTATTTATGTAAGAATCACATTATAATCTATGGAAGATAGTACAGTAAGAGATTAATAGCATTGGAATCAGAAAAACTTGAGAATAAATCCTTTCTTAATCATTTACGAACTCCACAACAATGTTTAAATTAATTAGAACTAGCCAGGTTTGGCACTTAGATTATAATAAAAATACATAATTCTCTGGATAAATTTGATAAAGCTCCCTTATAAAACGGCATGGGCTTGGAGATTTCTTATAGGAAGGTTTTAATTACAGATTTGATCTTGTAGTGGTTATTAGACTATTTAAACTTTCAACTTCTACTTATGCCAGAAAAATGAGTAACAGTAAGATGTGTTTTTCTAAGAACTTTGCCAATTAATTTAATTCTTCAAAATCATGAGTATAAAATTGTTTATAATAGCATCTTATAGTATTCTGTTATCATAAGGATCTGGAGGATCTGGAGGGTTAGTCATCTGTTTAAAATTAATGATATTGATTATTTATATTTACTTTGCTTTTATTTCTTAATATTACAGGGGATTTACCAATTTTATTAATCTATTCAAAGAGGAAGTTTAATTGCATTGGTTTTCTCTACTATACGTATGTTGCTTGATTTATTTTTTTCTGTTTTGATCTTCGTTACTTTGGTTGTATTTTTGCTTTGTCTATGTTTAAGTTGCTAATACTTTTCTAACTCTTTGAAATGAATTCTGAAATTATTAAGTATCAGCCTTTCTTCTTTTTCAATATATGTATTTAAAAATATAAAATTTCACCAAAAACATGGTTTGGGCGCGGTATGGTGGCTCACACCTGTAATTCTAGCACTCTGAGAGGCTGAGGCAAGAGCATCTTTTGAGTTCAGGAGTCTGAGACCAGCCTGAGCAAGGGGACGACTCTGCTTCTATTAAAAACACAAAAATTAGCTGGATGTTGTGGTGGGCACCTATAGTCTCTGCTACTCCAGAGGCTGAGGCAGGAGGAGGATTACTTAAACCCAGAAATCTGAGTTGCTATGAGCTAGGCTGAAGCCACCACTGTGGTACTCTAGCCTGGGACACCAGAGTGAGATCAAAAAGGTTGTTGTCACAAAGAAATCAAAACAAAACAAAACATGGCTAGGGCTGCATTGCAAAAGTTTTGCAATATAGTATTTAAATATCATTTAGGTCAAATTATTTTCTAATTTCATTTGTGGTTTCTTTTTGGATATGCTTGTTATTTTATTTATTTTATTTTATTTTATTTTATTTTTGAGACAAGGTTTTACTATGTTGCCCTCGGTAGAGTGCTATGGCGTTACAGCTCACAGCAACCTCAAACCCTTGGGCTTAAGTGATTCTCTTGCCTCAGCCTCCCAAGTAGCTGGGACTATAGTTACAGGTGCCCACCACAATGCCTGGCTATTTTTCTGTTGCAGTAGTCATTGTTGTTTAGGTGGCCCAGGCTGGGCTCAAAACTGCCAGCCTTGATGTGTGTGGGTGGTGCCATAACCACTGTGGTATGAGTGCCAAGCCAGGATATGCTGGTTATTTCAAAACATATTTCTGAATTTTAAAATGTTGGAGTACTTATTTATTTATTTTAAACTTTTTGAGACAGAGTCTCACCTGTCATCCTTGGTAGAGTTCTATGGCGTCACAGCTCACAGCCACCTTAAACTTTTGGGCTAAAGTGATTCTCTTGTCTCAGCCTCCCAAGTAGCTGGAACTATAGGTGTCCACCACAATGCCTGGCTAGTTTTTCTATTTTTAGTAGAGATAGAGTCTCACTCTTGCTGAGGCTGAATGAGCTCAAACTCCTGAGCTCAAGCAATCTACCCATCCCGGCCTCCCAGAATGCTAGGTTTATAGACATGAACAACCATACCTGGACAATATTGGAGTTTTTAGTTATCTTCCTATCTTTAGGCATAATGATTATGATCAGAGGACATATTTTCCATGATTGAAAGTTTTTAAACATATTATTATATTTTTAGCATCTTTTTTCAATTATTTTTTATTAAATCATAACTTTATAATTGATGCATTTTGGGGGTTCTAGACATATAATGTGAAATGCTTACATTGAACTAAGTAACACATACATCACAATTATACTCATTTCTTAAAAGTTTTGAAATGTACCATTGCATCATGCACATTGGGTGAGGTGCCCCCAAATATCCTCCCTCCTCCCCTCCGCTCTCTCTCCTCTTCCATTCTACTTTCTGGACTTTTGCCATTCATATGAGTGTGTAGGTGATTATACATTGATTTCCTAGTAGTATTGAGTATATTGAATACTTTATTTGCCATTCTTGGGTTTTGCAGGTTATGCTTCCAACAAAGGTCTGATAACTAGAATCTATAGAGAACTCAAACAATCAATAAGAAAAGAACAAATAACCCCATTTCTATGTGGACAAGAGACTTGAACAGAAACTTCTCTGATGAAGGCAGGTGCATGGCCTACATGAAAAAATGCTCACCATCGTTAATCATCAGAGAAATGCAAATCAAAACCACTTTGAGATATCATCTAACTCCAGTAAGATTAGCCCACATCACAAAATCCCAAAACTACAGATGTTGGTATGGATGTGGAGAGAAGGGAAAACTTCTACACTGCTGGTGGGAATGCAAGCTAATACAACCTTTTTGGGAAGAAGTTTGGAGAACACTCAAGGAACTAAAATAGACCTACCGTTTGATCCTGCAATTCCTCTACTAGGTATATAGCCAGACAATCAAAAATTATTTTACAATAAAGACATTTGCACCAAAACATTTATAGCAGCCCAATTCATAATAGCTAAGACATGGAAACAGTCCAAGTGTCCATCGACCCATAAAAAGATTAACAAATTGTGGTATATGTACACTATAGGTGAAATGCCTATATGCCTCTGGCCAAAAAAGCCGTTTGAGAGAGAGCAGTAAAAAGACTTTGTACAGGCATATTTGTGAGAAACTGAGGCAGAATCCCATATGGCCAGGTTGGTTGTGGGGCTAACTTGACCAAGGCTCTGGCTGGAATGGCATTTCCAGAGATTTCCAGACTATTAAGGAATTAAGATTGACTTTATAAGGCCAATGACAAAGCCCTTCAGAAAACTGGCCAGATACTCATCAGTAACCTTTCCTGATCTGTGGTAAGTGACAATGGTCACTTGCTGATGGGTCTGGGAATGGAAATGTGCTCAGGGACCTCAAGAGAAGAGGAATTTACCCAATGCATACAGGTATCTAAATGGCACAGATGAAACCTGGGTTCATGAAAGGCTTTTGAGAAGTCCAGCCTGAAAATTCCTTATAAAAGTTTCCAGCAAAAACCCCCTGACTTAAGGCCTACATGGGAGCAGAGGTTTGCACATAAATTCCTGTATGCCCAAGAAGTTTCTTTATGCCTTGCTTAAAGATTTAAAGTAACAGCCTCCAAGTGGCAAAGCCAGCAGGTATTTAATCTACCTTGCTCCTCCATAGTCTCAGGCTTTATCAGATAAGAACAAAAAAAGTAATGACTAACAACATGTTCTTCATTAAGTTATATTAAACCGGGTTATGTTGAAAGGATTATGTTTAAAGGTGTATGTTGGGTGGATTATCAGATTACTAGAAAGGAGCTACTTATAAGGCAGGTAGTCACAAGATGTTTAAATGGATTAATGAAGTCATTGATGTCCCATGCAGATGTGCAGAGGGATTGTAATGAATGTTAATGAGGTCATTGCTGTATAATGCGCATGTACAAGATTGATTATATAAACCAACAGTAAATAAAGAGGCTTGCCATTTTGCCTGAACAAGCCAATGGCCACCTTTATTTAAAACACAATTTCAATAAGCGTGTGTGACATGGCTTTTCTGTGAGACCCTAACGGCAACACCCTTACAGCAACAGTACACCATAGAATACTATATAGCCATAAAAAATGGAGAATTCACAACTTTTATGTTTACCTGGATGGAGCTGGAACATATTCTCCTTAGTAAATATATTAAAATGTGCTTTATATCACTTCTTGGCCTTTTGGCTAAGATCAAGTGTAAAATGTGCTTTATGACCCTGTATAGGTCAATTTTCCTATTTTTTCACTGCATATGAAAAGAATGTGTAGTTTGCAGTCCAAAGCATCTGTCATATATATATTAGTCCAAATTTATTAATTATGTTGGTCAAGTCTTCTGTATCTTCAGTATAACCTTGGTTTGATTATTCTATCAATTGCTGAGTTTTTTAAAAAATAGTCAATACTGATTTGTTTGATTCTCATTCTATGTCTATCTATTTTTGCTTTATATTTTGAGGCCAGGTAATTAGGTGCAAACAAAACTATAATAATTTGTTGATAAATTCAGTATTTTAGTATCATTTAGTAATGTTCTTTTCATGTAATAATGCTTTAAAAATGTTTCTGATGTTAAAATACTACTATTATTTTTATCTTTTTGGTGTTTGCATAATTATTTCAATCTTTTTATTTTCAAACTGTCTGTGAGCTTCGTTTAGAACACTAACACCAAACATAAATGCAGTTGTATATTGTATGCATTTTAATTACATGTGCTTCTTAATCTTCCAAGATATTATTACTTTTGTTCTATACCTCAAAATGCATTAATATTTACCCACATATTTAACATTTTGTTGTAATCCGATGCTTCCTGCATCTCCAACTCTATGTTATAATATTTCTCCCGTTTGAAGAATATCTGCTTCTTTAAAGTTGTTCAACTTTTGTTTTTACCTCATTCTTTCTCTTATTCTTTTTTTCCTATAGCTCCCTCTATCCCCCAGGAGGGAGTATGGTAGCATGATCATAGCTCTCTGTAACCTTGAACTCCAAGGCTCAAGAGTTCCTTCCTGCTCAGCCTCCAGAGTTTTCAGGACTACAGGTGTATGCCACTATGCCTGGCTAGTTTTTTTTTTAAATTATTATTATTTTGCAGAGACAGAGTTTTACTATGTTACCCAGATTTGTTTCTCCTGGCCTCAAATAATCCTCCAACCTCAACCTCCTAAAATGCTAGGATTAAAAGCATAATACTGTATCCAACATTCACCTTTGTTCTTGAAGAAATTTTTGTTGTTTGAGAGTACATGCTACCCCCATAGATTGGTAATTCATCCTTTAAGTATATAGAGAACATACTCCCAAAGTCTTTTGGCTTCTATTATTACAATGACAAAAATGGATATTCATCTTAATTTTGAACTTTGAAGTCAACATTCTTTTCTTCTTTTCTTTTTAAGATCTCTCTCTCTCTCTCTCTGTCTCTCTCTCTCGTCTCCCTCTCTCTTTTCCTATGTATGCTGGATTTTTTAATTCTTTCTGTGGGATTGTTTGGCTTACTGAATCTGTGACTTAACATTTTGCATCCTTTCTCAAAATTGCTCATCCATAATACCTTCTAATGTTGCTTTTGTTCCATTTTTCCTCACTTCCTTTCAGAGTAAAATATGTATGTATTAGTTTTTTCAATGCTTTTATATTTCTATGCTTAGTTTTACATATGGATATTTTCTTCTGATCTACTTTTCACATGATTAATTTTCTCTTCACCTGAAGGGACGCATCTTACCTGCTATTCAACCTCTCCACTGTAATTTATGGTGTGATTATTTTAGTTTTTAGTTCTAGAATTTATATTTAGTTTAATCACCAATCTGTTATATCACTTTTTATATTTTGAGGTATCTGTGGAAATTTTCAAGCTTGCATTTTACTTTACAGACAGAAAGTATAGTTTGTATGTAATATTTGTTTGTATTTGTTATGCTATTATCTGTAGCCTTGGGAAGTTTTACTTGGAAATGTAATATCTGATTGTCTTCCTACATATGGCTTCTACAAAATTCCCTAGTTCTACTCATTAGTCTGGTTCCTAATTCACTTTTTTCTGTCTCTTCATATGCTTGGTTATCTTTGATTGTGTACTGGATATTATATTTATATTTTATTTATAGAATCTAATTTCTAAAAACTATAAAACATTTCTGAGAGAAAATGAAGTCTAAAGTATTAAGATGCACAAGGTTTGTAGATTTAAACACTTAATAAATTGTCAGGAAGACAATTCTCCCTCAAATTAATCTAGATATTTAATATAATTAAAAGAAAAATCCCAGTAGCCCTATTATATTTCTGTAAAAATTGCTACAAAGTTATAAATATAAAAGGGAATGCCAATAATCTGGAAAATCAAAGCAAGCAACATTTAAAAAGAACAAACATAAAGGAGTTTCTCACCTTATTTCCAGAAACATAAAGGAGTTTCTCACCTTATTTCCAGACTTACTATAAAGCTACAGTAATTAAGATAGTTTGATGTTCATAGAATGATAGACATACAGACTCATGAAACAGAAGAGAAAGTTTATAAATACAAGTACACTCTGACTTCATATCACATACCAAAATCAATTCCAAAAGGATTGTAGATCTAATGTAACAACTAAACTATAAAAATAAGAAATTTGAGAGAAAATCCTTGAGACTTTGATGTAAAGTCTCTTAGATAAACTCCAGAAAGCACAAACCATTAAAAAAAAAAAAAAAAAGAGGAGGGTGGAGACAAGATGGCAGACAGCAGCCAGCTTTTTGCAGAGGCTCCCATCCAGAAGGAGACTTAAAGGACAGAAGTTTAGCAAGGGAGCTGATGGTTTGGAGTGGAGCCAAGAGAGAAGATTGAAGAACACACTTCAACCTTGCTGAGGCGGACTATGACCCCAAAAATACAATCAAAAGGTACAAAACCCACCACCAAGTGGACGGGAGTCCCCTCCCCCACAAGAAGGCTCACAGTTTACTCCATACAAACAAGCAAGCAGAGTTCATATATCCTCCCACTCTATCCCACAGAAGAGACCCCTCCTAAAAACTGGACCTCCTACCACTGCTGGCATGCCACGGCACCCTCCTGCCAGGCATAAAACTGTATGTATAAAACTGTACATATTCCCTACCTGCAACTCTGAACTCCGAGGATTCCCCCCCCACAATCTCACCCTGAGGTCTGGAGGTTTGTCGCCCATGGAGTCCAGATTCTTGGGCATTTTCTTGAGAGGAGTGGAGGAGGAATGGGTTGGTACTGGTCTGTGCTGACTCTGTGCCAGGAGAGGAGCAACAGTATCCTGAGAGCAGCAGCTGCAGCACCAGGAGAGGGTTGCATCCCGAGGCCATTCCAGATAGACACATATTGTCTCTCTGGGCAACCAGAGGTTTCAGGAATTTTTCTCCCATGACAGCCACTGGCAGAGAGGATTTGGGAAATTCTGTAAGTATTGACCCGGGTGGAGCACAGGTACTAGAATACCTGCAGCTCACAGACTTACAGGGGCTGCTTATCTGACCATAATAGCACCTACCTCTCAGAGGAATATAGCTGAGACAGAGGCAGTGGGCAGGCAGAGGAATTAACACCTGAGTGTAAACTCTAATTGTTTGCTGCCCAGGGCTGAGTTTTTTATCAGCTCTAGCAGCGTCTGACCTGCAGAGGAATTTAGCCGGAGCAATATCAACTAGGCATGGGGCTGGAACTGAGTTAAATACCCCAGCCTATAATAAGGTGTCAGGCCTCATCTCCCCCTCCTGGACTCAGATTATTGGTGATTCTGGCAGTCGTAAACCCCAGGAGCAGTTGCTTGCTGGAGTGAACTGTCACAGCCCTGTGGGATTGCCAGTGACTGGGTGCAAGGTGGGGAAGGAGGTACCAACCTTCCCAGACTAATTCATTTTCTGGGTGGGTCCCTCATAGAGCACTAGAGCAAGTTATATCTGAGCTGTGAGCACACCCCTCTTATTGAGCGGTTGGAGACATTTGAATTCTCCCACCTGGTGCTAAGACTAGTGCTGATTGGGACAACCAATTTGGACCCCTTGAACTGGGAAAATCACCCAAAGACTATCCAAAGTGGCACCTTGGGTGTATAGTTGAGGGAAGGTTTGATGTTCCTTGCCCAGTTGTTGTTTGTGGGGAGTGGGACGACTTAATTGCTGGTATTTCTCCACAGCAGAGACTTCAACCAAAAGTAACTGAATCACTAGGGTAGGACAGAAACCAGCTGAAAATAAGACAGAGCCACTTAGCCCCCACCACACCAAGCAGGTCCCCAGTCTCTCAAGCTATACGGGTCCTTGACAAAACTCAAGGGGAAAAGCCAAACAAGGTAAAGTAATCATGGGACACATTGACCATAAAAGCTCTGGTAATATGAATAACCAGAGTAGATCAATCCCCCCAAGAAAGGATGTGGCTGGTAATATGAATAACCAGAGTAGGTCAACCCCCGCCCCCAAAGAAAGGATGTGGCAGACGAAACTGAAGATCCCATTTATAAGCAGATGGCTGAGATGTCAGAAATCGAATTCAGAATTTGGATTGCAAATAAGGTTAATAGAATAGAGGCAAAGATAGAATTAGAAATTCAAGGAGCATTCCAAAAGTTCACTCAAGAATTCAATGACTTCAAAGACAAAACCACCAAAGATTTTGAAACATTAAGGCAAGAGATTGTAGCCCTCAAAGATCTGAAAAATAGAGTAGAATTTCTTCGGAACAGAGTGCAGGAGGCAGAAGAAAGGATCTCAGATGTAGAAGACAAAGCTTCTGAATATCTCCAAATGTCCAAAGAGAATCAGAAATGGAAAGCAAAAATGGATCACTCAGAGAGCACTGGAATAATTAGAAGAAAACTGATATTCACCTTATAGGAATCCCTGAAGGTGACGAAGTTGCTTCTCAAAACACAGAAGCTCTTTATGAAATTATGAAAGAGAACTTTCCAGATATGTCAAGAGATCCTCAAATTCAGATTGCAGACAGCTTAGGAACCCTAGCACAACTCAATCCAAATAAGACATCCCTAGACACATTATAATTAACTTCACTAAAGTTAATATGAAAGAGAAAAACTTGAAAGCAGCGAGATGTAAGAAAACCATAACCTACAAGGGGAAGAATATTAGAATAACTGCAGATCTCTCTGCCAAAAGCTTTCAGGCAAGAAGAGGGTGGTTGTCAACCTTTAATCTCTTAAAACAAAATAACTTTCAGCCCAAGATCCTGTATCCAGCTAAACTGAGTTTCATTTATGATGGAGAAATTAAATACTTCAATGACATTCACATGTTGAAGAAATTTGCCATGACTAAACCAGCTCTCCAGGATATTCTCAGACCTATTCTCCATAATGACCAGTGCAATCCTCCACCACAAAAATAAACTAACTCAGAAACTATTGATCAAACTGAATTTCTACAGTGGTGAAAGGGTTAAAAATGTCCACTGGACTTTTGAACAACTTGATACCTAACATTTCATCAGACTTATCAATAATTTCAATTAATGTGAATGGCTTAAATTGTCCTTTAAAGAGGCACAGATTGGCTGATTGGATACAGAAACTCAGACCAGACATCTGTTGTATACAAAAATCTCATCTTACCTTAAAAGACAAATATAGACTCAAGGTGAAGGGATGGTCATCTATATTCCAGCCCAATAGAAAGCAGAAAAAAGAAGATGTTGCAATTTTATTCACAGGTACAATAGGTTTCAAACCAACAAAAGTAAGCAAGGATAAAGATGGCCACTTTATATTTGTTAAAGGTAATACTCAATATGATGAGATCTCAATTACCAATATCTATGCACCCAACCAGAACACACCTCAGTTTATAAAAGAGACTCTAACTGGCATGAGAAACTTGATCTCTCCTAGCTCCATCATAGCTGGAGATTTTAACACACCTTT
>CAUYQV010030608.1:0-21873 GCA_963574575.1 Galagoides demidoff | reverse complement strand
CATCACCTCCTATTACCACAGCAGTAAATGAGTCTCAGGAAATTGATGAAGATGAAGGGAAACAGTCATGATGGAAGTGACCTAAGCAACAACAGGTCAGAGGGTAGTGACGATTCAGGATTGCATGGGGCTCAGCCAGCTACACAACAAACTAGTAGAAAAAATGCCAAGGAAGTCTTGGCAGTCGAAGCATTAAAGGTAGATTTTGTTTGTATCTTCTAAGATCATTCTTTCAGACAGGAGAAAGATTTCAGAAAGCACCTTCATAGCCATTTTGGTCAATGAGTACTATCTGGGAAAAGCAGCTCAAGGACAGGAATAATGAACATTTGTAAGGCCTAATACATTTTACATATCCATTGATATCTGATAGCCTTTTAAGATTATTTTAATTAGTGTCCAATGTTGATTTTTTTTTTTTGGAGACAATCAACATTGTCACCCTTGGTACAGTGACACGGCGTCACAGCTCACAGCAATCTCAAACTCTTGGGCTTAAACAATTCTCTTGCCTCAGCCTCCCAAGTAGCTGGGACTACAGGTGCCTGCCATGACACCTGACTACTTTTTCTTTTTTTTTTTTTTTTTGAGACGGAGCCTCAAGCTATCCCCCTGGGCAGAGTGCCATGGCATCAGAGCTCATAGCAACCTCCGACTCCTGGGCTCAAGCGAGTCTCCTGCCTCTGCCTCCCAAGTAGCTGGGACCACAGGCGCCTGCCACAACACCCGGCCATTTTTTGGTTGCAGCCATCATTGTTGTTTGGCGGGCCCGGACTGGGGATTCAAACCCGCCACCTTAGGTGTACGTGGCTGGCGCCTTAGCTGATTGAGCCACAGGCGGCGAGCCAGAACTACTGTCTCTTAGTTCTGGAGGCCAAAAGACTGGAGGCAAGATGTTGGCAGGCAGGCCCTGCTCTCTCTTAGAGCTCCAGGCGAGGATCCTTCCTCGCCTCGTCCTAACTTCTGACGATGGCTGGCGACCTTTAGCTGTCCCTCGCCTTATCCATGTATCTGATTTCGGCCTCACCATCATTTGCATTTTCACTGTTCTCTGTATCTTAAATTTCCCACTTCTTATAAGACTATACCATTCACTGAGCTACAGCTGACACTAATCTAGTACGGCCTCGTATTAACTTGGTCATTTTCAAATCAGATCACCTTCACCTCCCTGGGAATCAGGACTTAAACGTATCTCTCTGAGGGACATAATTTGATATACAAAATAATTATTATTATGGTTCTAATTTGGACTGCTGAATTGAGAAGACTATGTAGAAGAGATGTAGCAATGGTGTAGATAAATGAGAATGTGTTAATGGGGAAAAGAATAAATAGATTCATCAAACTCAATTCTAGTAGCATCAGCAAGAATTGTTTAATGATAATAAGAGTTAGGGTGGAGACTTACACGGAGCTAATGGTGAAGGTGGAGAAAAATTTCTTAGGCAAAGTTTAGGATGGAAAGAAGAAAAAATATTTTGCTTTTCCAGACAGAAAAGGGTCAATGCATAGAAAGAGGGACAGAGTGTTGGCAGAGAGAACCAGATACTCAGGCTTTTTGTTTAAGGATTGTAAATGGGGTGAAGATTTGTGGCTGCAGCCAAATCAATGGAATACTGTAAACTACTGCATCTGCTCCTTTTCTCTTAGTGGCAGGCTGGTAGCAGAAGTGGCTGCCTTTCCTTTGGAGATAGGCTTATCGCTGTGATTCTGCCCTGGAGATAGGGATTTGGGCAGAAACTGAGAAAGCTTGCACACATCTCCCCCCACTTAGAAACTCTTTAAGGATGTAAAAATCAAAAATTTAAAGGCAGTTTTTAGTTGCTAGGTCTAGCAAAAGTAAAGAGAAATACTTTGCATTTCCTTTCTGTCTGCTCAGCTCTTTTCAGAGCAGCCCCTACGAGGCACCCCTGAGCGAGTGAGTTGGGGCAGAGAACAGGGGGAGAAGACTCGCAGGATTGATCTTGGCTCTTACCAAGAAACTATGAGTTAGATAGATGTTATCTTATTGACATTTTTCTGTTTTTTTTTTTTTTTGTTGTTGTTGTTGTTGTTTTTGTGTTTTTTAGCAAGGTCACCCTTTCAATAAATGTGTTGGGAGAATGACTGGGGAGACAAAGCCAATGATAATTCCTATTTTCTTGTCTGCCCACCTGGATGAATAGGAAAATTCATCCACTTGAAAGGAAAATAAGGAAGAAAAGCTGGTGTGAGGTCTAAGGGAACGATCCATGATTTCTATCACCTCAGCTCCTTTTCTGTGTAAGGTGTCGGGCTGTAGAGATGACAGTGAGTCAGGCAGTGAAAGGCCTGCTCTCATGGAGCTTACGCCCCTGGCTGGTCATACAGGATTTGATTTCTGCTTTGATAGAAATTCTATAAAACTTTAGGATGTAAATCAAATATCTACTGCAGTCATCCATGTTTTATAAAATTATCCATGCATCAGCTCTTATAGCTGTTCAGTCCCTTGCTCTTAACAATATCCATATCTCCTGAATGCTTTCCTGAGCAAAGATTTGTATAATCTTTTGATGTAGAATTTTTTTATTTCAAATTTAGTTACCTATAAAATCACCTTTTGCATCACTAGACCTTTACTATCTGCATTTTCCTTCATTTCTTTTTTTTTTCTTTATTTCTTTTCTTTCTCTATTTTTCTTTTTTTTTTTTTTGAGACAGAGTCTCTGGGTAGAATGCCATGGTATCCTCAGAACTCACAGAACTTCAGTCTCTTGGGCTCATGAGGTGATCTTCTTGCTTCAACATCCCCAAGAACTGGGACTACATGTGCTTGCCATGTCACCTGGGTAGATTATCTATTTTTAGTAGATATGGGGTCTTGCCCTTGCTCAGTATGGTTACAAACTCCTGAACTCAAGCAATCCACTGTCCTTGGCCTTTCAGAGTGCTGGGATTACAGGCATGAGCCATGATGCCTGGCCATTTTTCCTTCTTTCTTGTTGTCTACATAGGTTCTAACTCTATGACGATCCATTTTTCCTTGATGATTTTATTACCTTTCCTCCCAGGTGATCTGTTGAGATAAATGTGCTTTAGCCTACAGAATATACCCAGTCCTTCCTTTTTTTCCCCACTGGTGTGATATTTTTCCTGCCTTTAGGTTCTTGTACACACTTCAGTTTATACCATCACTGATTCCAGAATTTTAGCACCCCGTCAGTGGTTTTAGGGTCTTTTCACAGGTCTGGCATTTTTCTCTGCTTTTCCCTCATCACGTACTCCCAGGTTTTTCTAAATTTCAGCATGTGTCAAACCATTTATTCATCCATTCAGTCATTCATGCACTCATCAAAAACACATTAAGCTGCTTACGTGGTACACTCCAGTCATCATGTGTACTCTAGGGATTCAAAGACTAACGTGATCAAGTTCTTTTCTCAAGGGTTTATAAAGGAGATACAGACAAGTCAAATGATCAGGTAAATGCTAACATTGAGGAAAAGCACGCAGGTGGGGTGTATATTCTAGGTTGTCTCAGTGAGTAAAAAGGAAATCATCAAAGGCTTATCAAGGCAAGAGAGAAGTAAGCTGAATCATGGACTTCGAGTAGAACTGCCCATGCAAGTGGTGCCAGGGTCGGCAGTGGGGAGGTATGGAGGTGGAAAGGGAGGATCATGTTAGAGAAAAAAGGGCATGAAAACAGAAAATATAAAGTGCAGGCAGTGAGAGAGAACATGGCTACTCTAAAATTGCAGACGTGTGCATTGTGTGTACTGTGAAAAAGCAAGCTGAGGAAGCAAGAAGATAGCAGACAAGTCAGTAGGGCCCACGTCAAGCTCTGTATGCTTGTCTTGGCCTGACCTCGTCATCAGTTGTGCTCCTTACATTGAAATCCAGTCCCGACATTTCTGTATTCCCACAGTGTTGTCTGTCATCACTTTCGCAATTTCCTTTCTTTCAGTGTCTGTATACATGTAACTAGAAATGTGCCTTCAAACACAGGTTTGTGCCAGATCGTAGGGCCCCACAAAAAGCACATGTCACACTGAAGAATCTGGCAGTTACTCTGAAGACAATGATAAAATAGTTGAGTTCTGAGGAAAGTGTGAATGAAGTCATCATAGCTGTGTTTTAAAAGGTAGAAATAATGAAAGATTAATTGGCAATGAGTGACATTTAAGAGGAAAGAGTGGTTGAGGACCACCTCATATCGTGATTGAGAACTACTGAGAAAGGGAACTTTCACTGGACTTTGTGGATTTGAATTGATACCCCCACTTACTAGGCGAATGATTTGTGAAAGTAGACTTACTTCTATGTGCCTCAAAATGGCCTTATAATGGTAGCAGTGACTATTTCAGAGCATATTTGTGTGGATGAAGTTTATTAAGACAAGTAAAGCACTTATAATATTGAATAATAAGGTATTACTACTTTTGTACACAAAGAAGTCCCCAATAAAAATTTTCTTTATTATACTACCAAAATAGACCATGAAGATAAAGATTCACAGTGGTGAAACAATGATTCATTTAAAAAAAATAAATCTTTCAGTTAATAGTTCATAAAAAGTATTAGACAGAAGTTGAAGGAGGAAGTATTATTACTGGCTTTGCTCCTGCCAATTAAAAAAAAAAAACATTATGAGCATTGTACACAATCCTTAGAGCAGGTGTCCTCAAACTATGGCCCGTAGGCCACATGCAGCCTGCTTAGGACATTTATCCGGCCCATGGTGTGTTTTTGCTGCCACTGCCTGTCCTGCTTAGCAGCTGACTCATCCCAGGGCCCACAGTCCAGCCCTCCAATGGTCTGAGGGACAGTGAACTGGCCCCCTGTTTAAAAAGTTTGAGGACCCCTGCCTTAGAGGATAGACTTTAGGAAAATTTTTAACTGAAGCATTAAATTTTGGCTGTCATAAAACTGATTTGATATTGTCAGAGGATAGCATTCCATGTTGGGAACATATGCAGAATAGAAAATTATTCAGCCATAAAAAGAATGAAATACTATCATTTGCAACAACATGAATGGACCTGGGGAACATTATGTGAATGTTAGTGGAAAAAGGCAAGCTCAGGAAGAGAAATCTTGCATGTTCTTACTCATATATGGAAATTAAATATTAAAGCAATTGTTCTTGTGATATTGCTTCTTGACCCTTTTGGCTAAGATCAAATGTACCAATTGTTCTCATGGAGACAGAGAATAGTGTGATGGTTACCAGAATCTGGGAAGGATAACGGGGGTGGAGGGGAATAAAGTGGGATGGTTAATGTGTCCAATAACATAGCCTGACAGATAGAATGAACAATATTTAATAGAATAACAAAGTGACCATAATACACAATAAGCTATGATCTACTTTAAAAAACATAAAAGGGTGGAATTGGAAGCTTCCTAACACAAGAAAATGAGAAATGCTTGAGGTGATAGATAAAACAATTGCCCTTAATTGTTACACATTGTATATTTGTATCAAAACATCACATGTACCCCCCAAATATATACAATTATTATATGTCCATAATAATGAAAAATTTAAGAAAAGAGAGAAAGGACCCAAAATTTAAGATATATACTATGTGAGGCACTTTATAACTGTTATCACATTGAATCTTTATAAAGAACTCTGTGAAACAAGCATTATTCTCATTGATATATGAAGTAGTGAAGGCAAAGGACACATGACTAGCCAGGCTGTGGTCATATAACTAGTGAGTAGAATATCATTACTCAAATATTTTTCCATGTCTGACCCTCTTCCTCTCTAACAAAAAAGTCCCAAAGAATTTTTTTTTCTAAAACTGATAGCTACTAATGTCACCTTTTTCATCCAATTAAATTTCTGAAGTCCTATGGCTTTTGATGACAATTTCCCAAGGTAGAATTTATATGTTTTAGAAAATGCTGGTCTATGCCTTTGGCAGAAATTAGAGCAAGTTAGCATAACAAACGACATGAATTAATACACTTTCCTTAATGACACTGGTGAAAAAGTACCACTAGGTAATATGAGCATCTTCATTTCAATATACCGGTGAAATGGGAAGTTCACAAAGGTGGCCCTAACCCTCTGAGACTGGACTGAAAGGGCTGTGTTTGTGTCTCCTGAGCTGAGCTGATGGGTCAGACACGTTTCACAGGAGCTGTCCAGCATTGGAGTGCCAAAGCCTCAAAGTCCTTCCAGTGCATTCCAGCTTCTCTTCTGCTCTTCCATTAACCTCAGACTCTGAGCATTTAGAACTGTTCTCCGAGTCTCATTCGTGTGTCCTTCTCTCCCCCCTTTGTTGCATTTGCTTTTTCCTTCTGTAACATATAGTCCCTGAGCCCAGGCTGCCCCAGCTCCATTCAAAAGGTTAAGTGGAAACAATCTGGGCAAAGCACTTTAAAGGGAAATGACCTTATTTATTCTCAAATGATTACAACAAGAAATTCTATGGTTTTATTATTTTGTATATGTCAAAAGGAGATTTATTAGAATCAAGTCGACGAAAACAAAGAAACTGCAACTAACGTGTTAAGTATGATTAAATTGTTAGTCTAGCACTGTGGAACTAACAGTTCACAAGAAACCTTTTAAGACTATTTAACTTAAAGCCCAAAGTGTCAAGGTATGAGGGAAGTCAGATGAAAAAGCTTTCACTAAATTAATTGCAAATGCTTTCTGTCATAGTTCAAACAATTTAAACACTTATATGATTTTGTATTGTATTTTAACATGTAAGATTGCTATGATGGCCAGTCTCCAAGTTACCCCCTGAAGATCCTTTTCTCTGAATATTCCTAATACATCTTTTTATACCCATTGAATCAAGGGCTAATTTGATGATCAATTAAATACTGCAGAAGTGATGGCATATTACTTTCAAGGCTAGGTTATAAAAAGCATTGTACTATAGCTTCTTCCTTGGCTCCTTGCATTGGTTACTCTGGGGAGAGCCAAGAAATAGCAAAGTAGCCCATGTAGAGGGGAAGGAGCTTAGCATGGTTTTTTTTTTGGAGACAGAATCTCACTTTGTAACCCTTGGTACAGTGCTGTGCCATCATACCTCACAGCAATCTCAAATCTTGATCTCAAGCGATTCTCTTGCCTCAGCCTCCCTAAGTAGCTGGTACTCCTAGGCGCCTGCCACAATGCCCAGCTATTTCTTTCTTTCTTTTTTTTTTTATTTTAGAGACTAGGTCTCACTCTGGCTTAAGATGGTCTTGAACCCATGGATTTAGGCAATCCCAAGTGTAGGGTTACAGGCATGATCCACTGTGCCTGGCAAAGCTTGGCAGTCTTGAGATTAAAATACCTTTGATGTGGGTCTGCTAGCCCCAGACAAGCCTTCAGGTGACTGCAGCCCCAACTAAAATCAGAAGGCAACCCCAGAGACCTTGATACGTTTCTCACTTCCTGATCCACAGAAATTGTTAGAGATGATAATTATTGTAATGTTAAATCACTAAGTGTAGAGTGATTTTTGATGTAGCAGTACATGACTAATACAAATGAATAAACTCCGTACCTCAGCTAGACAAAGAGAAAAAAAGTACTGAATTTGCTGCATTTACCAAAAGTAATGTTTTGAAGAATGTATAATGATTTTCTCTAAGAAAAATATTTGGGAATAATCACTGTATTTGGTGACTAACAATTACCAGTGATAAATTGGGAATGGAAAAGAAACATTGTAGTACTCTAAAAACTCCTTTTTAGACTTTGATAGATGGAATAGTGTTTTAGGTTATTTTTTCAAAAATAAATGAGGTAGGCCTGGAGCAGTGACTCATGCCTATAATTCTAGCACTCTGGGAGGCCTAGGAGTGTGGATTGCCATGAGATCACAGGTTTGAGAACAGCATGAGCAAGAGCGAGACCCTGTCTCTAAAAAAATAGCCGGGCATTGTGGTAGGCACTTATAGTCCCAGCTATTTGGGAGGTTGAGGCAAGAGACTTGCTTAAACTCAAGAATTTGAGGTTGCTGTGAGCTATGACGCCATGGCACTCTACCAAGGGTGACAAAGTGAGACTCTGTCTCAATAAATAAATAAATAAAGGAATAAAATAAAACCTATTCATTTGTTTACTAATCAGCAAACACTAATTGAATGCATATTACATGCTAACCACTGTGTTGGGTGCAGGAAATGAAGTAACATATAATACAGCATCTTCTATATACCCAGCCCATATACCAAAAATTTTTAATATTGAATTAAAATTAAATAAGGTCATGTATTTAAATTTTTAACTTCTTATGCAGCACAGAATACATTAGTGACAAGTTTACTTTTAATTCTACGATTATATTAAGGAACCAACTCGGTTCTCATTAGATTAGTACTGAAAAAAGGAAAAAGAGAGTAACAATCATAAAATTCCTTTGTTTGTCAGAGGTGTTATAAGTTATAATCGGGTTGGTTTGCTCATTCATTCCTATATTCAATCCAGAAGGATTTATCAAATATCATCTACATATCCCCATGACTTTAAGTATATTTTCATATTACACAGTACAAAAATGAAAATATTCTGTCAGCTCTTTATCAGAAAAGTTTAGGCTCCGCGCCTGTGACTCAATCGGCTAAGGCGCCAGCCATGTACACCTAAGGTGGCGGGTTCAAATCCCCAGACCGGGCCTGCCAAGCAACAATGATGCCTGCAACCAAAAAATGGCCAGGCGTTGTGGCGGGCGCCTGTGGTCCCAGCTACTTGGGAGGCGGAGGCAGGAGACTCGCTTGAGCCCAGGAGTTGGAGGTTGCTATGAGCTGTGATGCCATGGCACTCTACCCAGGGGGATGGCTTGGGGCTCCGTCTCAAAAAAAAAAAGATGAACTGGAAATAAATTATACTCCCTCTCCACCCTGCAAATGACTGCAGGTGCCCACATCCCCCGCAAAGCGTCCTACCTCCGTAGCTGCAGAACTGCCACCAAGGTCCCGGGAAACAAAGAGGTTGACGATAGGCCTGCTGATTCTCTGTGTAGCCAAAATTAGGGCCAAGGGCCACCAGAAGCTCAGCATCTTTCTTATGGTTGCATCTCCCTGTATTAAGGAATAGAGAAAAAAGTTTACTAAACTCTAAAACAGAAGAGAAAAAAATGACTGAAAATCAAAGCTTTTCCTTTTCATGTCGATCAAGAGTCAATTCACTGCTCTCAAAATATAAGGAAAATTCTCTGTAGAGGAGCCAAGCTGAATTAAAATAAAATGTTCCATCTTATTAGAAATTAACTCAGACAGTTGGCAAGTAACTCTGAAATCAAAACACCCATTGAAGCTTAATAGATCCCAACCACTATTTTTCCATGCAAGACATTTCTAACCAAGGTAGGACCCAACCCCATAGCCTGAGAAACAGGTTTGAAATTAGTCTGTTTATCTCATCAAATGGACTGGCTAGAAGTCATGTCTGTGAGAGGTAGCTGTTAGAAACAAAAAAAGTATTATAATTTATCTTGGAATCAGATAAACCTGCCTAATTATTTCAGCACTGTATCAATCTCCTACAAAACCTTACTCTCAAATCTCTCGTGGAAGTCAAATAAATTGTAAATAAGCAAAACAGAAGTGTGGCAGAGAACAAATAAGTTTTTAAGGCTTCTGTGGCAACGGTGTATAACGCCTTGAAAGCCTGGCTTCCACTATGCAATTTTGGTTTTGATCCTTCCTGGGGATGACAGTTACACCATGCAACCACTTTATTTTCCTTTGCTAGTGGCTGAATGTGAAGAGAAGGATTGTTACCATCAAGACCAATTCGTGGCTAACCGAGTGATGGAAATCACTAGATAGAATTTCACTGATGGACTGACCTCGAACAGAGGTAAGTGGTCAACAATTACTGTTTTGACATGACAAAGTAATGTCTGGTCCAAGCAGGCACTGGGGTGAGGTGTGGTGATTCCTTCCAGGCTATATATAATCATTCATATCTGCCTTAATGCTAGATGCAAACAAACCCAATGATGTCTAACACCTCTGGGGAGAAAAATTAATGCACACAAGTCAGATACTGTGTATACTTATGACAGACAGCATGCTCTGGCCACTGGTGTGAGGTTGTTTATCTTACTGTTTCTTATTCAGCTTTGAAGGTGGAGGCCAAGCTGTACCTTCTTCAAGGAGGCGTCTATTACTATGTCTACCTCAGTGTTGGTGGCTCTTAAATCCCTACTGTGCTGTCTCGGATTCACGCCTAACTGATGCTTTTGTGAGGGTGTGATCTGCCAAATGGGACAAAAAGCTGCTCCAGGGTAGAGACCACATCTTAAAACTTCCTGTGTTGCCCTGTGACACCTAATTCTCTGCTCTGTCCCCAGGAGGTACCTGAGTAAGAGACCATGATGGGCCAGTGCAGAAAACCTACACAAAGCCTCGATCTCTGACGCAAAATTAATAATAACAAAATGTGAACTCAGAGGAATCACGGGCCCTAGAATCTTTAATTTCCAATAGAGAGTAAGGGACACCATAACTGTATCTGCTCCTCGGCCTGACGTAACGTGCTATGCCTGGGTCTTCTCCTCTGGGAGGAGGAGGCTGCACGGTGACCTCCACCATCATATCCATCCCTCAGTGTGACTAATTCTCCAGCTGCCTTTCCTGTGGACGCTACCTAAAACTTGGCCTCTGGGCGTGACCTCAGGTGCAGCTGGATTATTTGGTTTCCTTGATTTCTCATTTCTCGTGGATGTGGGACACCATTTCCATTGATTTCTCCTTCTCCAGAGACATAGTCTCAGACCACGGGTCGGGAAAGACGTACCCCCAGCTCGGGTCCACTCCTGTCGGGGATGATGTCGTGGATGTTCTTGTAGTAGCCCAGGCACAGGGTGGTGCAGCGCACGAGGGCGCCCATGTACAGGGAGAGGATGGGGATGAGCAGCGGCTCCCGGCACTCCAGGTGACTGTGAAGCAAAATGGCTACAAAAACAACCTGCGGGAGGGGAGACGGAGCCGGTCAGACGGAGCCGGTCAGACGGCGGCCGAGGGCACCGAGCAGCACAAGTGCAGGCCCACCCTCGTGAAAACACAACCTGGATGCAGTGGGGGCGGAAACTCGGGCAATGACTTAATGTTTAACATGTTCATCATTTTGTTACATCCACACAGAGATTATTTGAAAGCAACTTCATGCCTGACTAAGACTACTGCTTAAAAAAAAGAATATCTGGAAACTCTGGCCTCCCAGCCCCCAGCCCCAGGTGTAGTCAGAGCTTTTGTCTCCCGAGGTTGGACACCGGGGTACGGGCACAGCGTAAGTTACCTTCCACAGAGGAAAAAACAGGAGTGAGCGATATAGAGGAAAGTGGATATTAACATTTATAGGATGGGAGTCGCTAAAAATGCTGCAAAATACACCAGCACTAGTTACTGCAGAACCTCCGTGGTTGACCACCTCCTTACGGTGACCCAATTTGCCGAGACCGGACATGCACCACAGGTACACACCAGTCCAGGGGGCCCGGTTCCTTATGTTGAACGCCTCTGTATGTTGACCAGTTTGTAATGGTGCCTTGCGTGGTCAACTTCCAGAGGTTCTACTATATTATAAAATAACCTACGTTCAAGTTTAAAATATAAACTTATAAAAGTAGAGTAGGCTGAAAAAACCAGAGTCAGGAATAATTGTCATTATAACAAAGTGCTAATCTTTATCCAATGGTACAATTTCTCAAGCAAATCTCACAGTGGGTTAGCCTCCCTGCCCTGCAGAAATCAGAGACTCAAGCCAGTCTCTGTCCAGAGTCCTCCTGGGATCTACTCACTCAGAAGACCCACAAAAGTTGGGTAACTTGGGGAGGTGGGAGTAATTCTGAACTACATCAACATTAACAGCCAAATATTCACGGAAAAATAGGCATATAAAATATAATGCCACTGATGATCCTGACCAAAGGATTACCCTAACCACTGCATTACTGAGAATCAGTGATGGTGGGAAGTTGCAAACTAAACCAGAGAATGGGCATGATTTATCATGTTGGTACATTCCACTGCCTCAGGGAGCCCGCCGGAGCAGGGTGATGGAGAGAAACTTCTGAATGAGACAAAGGTATTAGAGGCCAGAGGCGGTTTGCTTATAGCAGGGGTTCTCAAACTTTTTAAACAGAGGGCCAGTTCACTGTCCCTCAGACCGTTGGCGGGCTAGACTGCGGCCCCGGGACAAGTCAGCTGCTAAGCAGGACAGGCAGTGGCGGCAAAAATATCCGGTGGGCCGGATAAATGTCCTAGGTGGGCCACATGTGGCCCACGGGCTGTAGTTTGAGGATGCCTGGCTTATAGCATAGACTGGCACGTGTGCCCTGGCTGTCATCTTGTCACAGACTACAGAGGTGCTGTGTGGACACAATCAGGCAGCCAGGAGCACAGGCACTGCCCAAAAGCAGACCCGAGCCTGGGCAGCGCTCAGTCTCCCACTCACACGCGTGTTCACACTCACGTGCTCACGCTCACATTCCCACGCACACGCTCACATGCATGTGCACTCATATACACACATGCTCACACTCAGCTCACGCTCACACCTGCCGCAGATACGTGGGGTTCAGTGACGGAAATGAGGATGCCTGTGACGTTCTCCACGTGTGCTGCTTCCAAGCGGACCAACCATAATGTATTAACGGCCAGACGCGAAGGGACACACTTCACTTCTACAGCACCTACAGTATAAACTGCGGTGACGTCTAGAGACAGCCTAGCTGTGTGAAATTGAACGCTGTCCTTGAAGACGAACACTGGACAGTCTCCACCAAGTCCAGGAAGGCTCCACAAGACACAGGCCTGGTGAGCAGGACCGGGGAGGGCTCTGGACAAGAGGGAAGTGGGAGGCACAGGCACCAGCAGGGTTAGTGTGGAGAAAACAAGGCAGTATGGGTGGGTCCAGCCGGGAGTGTCCCCAGGGCCAGATGCAGAAAGTGTTAGCCTCCCTGCATCTCCCAGATAGACAGCTGGGGCTGCAACACTGATTCTGGACCACGGGGACTGTGTTGTTCATCAATTTACAATAACACTTGTGCCCTTTCAGTCCAGAACTAAGATTCCGAATCTGATTTATTTCCTGAAGGAACCTACTATCTCAGTGGTGAGGTAGGTGTGTGCTGGCTCTGGACAAGAGACTGGGATTCAGCCATACATGAGACCGTCCCAGGCTCTGTTTCACTGCAACTGACAGCCCAGCGGGAGAGGCAGGAATGTTACCCAGAGGCTGAAGCCAGGGAGCGTCCGCTGCCGAGTACCTCAGTGGACAGGGGTGTCCTGTGGTGGGGGGGTAGTGGTGGTCGCCAGAATTTCAGTGTGGAAAGTGACAGCAGTGGGCGGTTGGGGAGAGGCAGTGAGGCAGCTTCCCCAACAGTAGATGGGAGGAGATGGGAGCAGGATGGCAACAGATGGGAGGGGACAGGGTGGGCCACAGGGATGGCAGAGCTAGCAGATTACAGAAATACCTAGGATTAAAACCTAAATAGTTTAGGGATGAAGGGAGATTCTTCTAGGGTCATTGCTGGCTTTGTGACCGGATGGTAGAGCCAACGGGGAGCTCAAAAATGAAATGCTTGACACAGAAGACAAGTCAGGCTTAAGGTGCCTTGGAAGGGTCTGAGCGAAAATGTCACAGGGATGCTTGGAGAGACTTCTGGAGCCTCCAAGACAGCACTGGGCTACGAGTATTTATCTGGGGATCACAAATCATGTCATGGGTGGGATAAACCAAGTGCATGAGTTAAGATTCTTCACAGGTGATCAGACAGTGAGGAGAAGGAAAGGCTCTGGGGAACCTTGACATGCACCAGTCAGCAGAGGAGAATGATTCTTCATGAACTGGACAAAACGGACTGCAGGGTGTGAGGGCCAGCGGGGAAGGAGCGTTTCACCCGGGAGTAGGCCACAGAGTGAAGGTAACTAACATTGCTCACTGGGTTTACTGGCACGAAGGTCATTACTAAGAACCATCTGGGTGGAAGTCACATCAAGTAGAAAACAGAGTAAAAGGGAAGTGAAAAAATGGAGACAGTGAGTAGAAACCACTCTTCCAAGCAGTTTAGTTAGGAAGCAATGAAGGGTGGAGAGAGAATGATCGGTACAAATCTTCTTGGGATTCAGAGAAAGCTTGTTGGCATGTCAAGATGGAAGGTATTTGAGCTTGTTTACATGGCAAGAGAAACAGGGGGACGAGAAGGAATCAGGCTCCTGAGAAGGCAGGACGGGCCAGGATCCGAGGGACAGACAGGGAAGGGACATGGCCACCGGAGGAATACCTCCTCCTAGAAGGAGGGGAAATAGGGATGACCCATGGGTTTGGGGGTTTGGTGGCAGGAACGTAAAGAATCTGGTTGCTTTAAAAAATACAAGTTTAAAAATTAAAAAGAAAAAAAGGATCTGGTTGCTTCAATTTGTTGTACGGTGTGGGGAGAGGCGCTCTGAGGCAGCTCTTGCAGAGTCAGTGGAGGTGAGGGCGAGGCTATGTGTTTGTGGCTTGATCAGTTTGCCCCCTTGGGTCACTGTGCAGAAGCTTTTGCTCCTGGGTGTAGGTGAAGGAAGATGCATGACTCAGGGTTGGTTAGGACTGGGGTTTTGTTGGAAGGCTGAGATGAAAAGATGACAGGAGATGAGGGAATTTACAGAGTGTGATCTCATCATCTTTGGGATGTCAGCCGACCTCAAAAGGCATGGGCTGATGACAGCAGAGGGGTCAGAGGATGAGAGAACCCAGGGAGGGTAAACAGCCTCAAGAAAATTCTCATTTTGATGGTGAGCAGACTAAGAATATCTAGAAGGCCACGAAATAAAGCAAAAATAGCAATATTTTTTTCCCCACATCCCTTGGCAAGATGAATGACTGGAATATCTAACTACTACAATAATAATGGTGGAGCAGGGAATCATTGCATGTTTGAACCTAACCAAGAGCTTTTTGGGGTATTACAATGTGAACTATGTAAAGTCAATTAGTTTAGTAAAATTTAAAAAAAGAGAAAACTGCCATTGAAATTCAAGGCATTATAAATGATTTCCATTTTATCATGGGTGAGGACTTGTCATTTACACCGAGATGGCATTTCACGGCATTCTGTATTAATATCTATTTACTCACTACCAAATTAGGCAACTCACATATGCTTTCAGGGAATGTGAGGAGGCTTGCGGGTAAAAGGCTTAAAAACAAAACGAGAGCTCATTCCTCCAACGAAACTGGTAGGAACTCAAACAATAAGGTTGAAAACAACTCATCTACCAGGAACAGCCGGACGCCAGATGGCATGTGAACTCAGCTCTGATGCTCCTGCTAACCAGATCTGTTTATTCTGAACTTGGAGCCCTCCCTCAACAGGCAAAGACCAGGGATCAGGTTTAAAATTGAGAAGGAAAATGTCTGCAGGTGTGTTGGCAAAATATTTATAGATATATGAGGTCAAACAATTAAGTATGAGAACTCATCCCAGAAAAAGCCCTACCTACCTCACCACTGAATATCACTATGGTCACCAGACGGCCCAGGGGATGACTTTGAAGGTGACTGTAGTGATATTCAGCGATGAGGCAGGTAGTACTTTTTCTAGGATGAGTTCTGGAACATAACTGTCTGACTTCATATACGTTTTTTCCCCTCTGTCCTAGGACGCTTACTAATATTTATTTTAGGCAAAGTTAAGAGCGTCTTTTCTTTTTTTCTCACCTTTAAATAAATACACATCTAAAATGTGAGCTCACAAATGCTCACTGGATTTTGCTGATGCTAATGTTTGAAATCAGATGTGCTTCCTTAATCTAATAGTAAGTGATTAATGTGAGTAAGGCAGTTCAGTTCATTTCTCCGAGGATGGTGAGTGTAAGACTGAGACAAAATTCTCTAGTAACTATAAGAAAATTAACAAAGATATATTAAAGAATGATGTTAGCTGGTGTACAGACACACACACACACACACACGCACGCGTGCACAGTGTTACAGAAATGGACTTAAATTACTGTGAATAAGGATCCATGGAGTAAATATGACTCATGGAAATTTAATTCTTGGTCTTGAGGGAGCTGCTCATAGGTCAGCGGTAGAAGACGTGCACTCGGGGTAAAATGCACAGAAATGTTCATAAAACAGAAAGGAAAAATCAGAAGAGAGCTTAAAAGATCACAGTCAAACCTCCTCTTCTAGGAAGAAACCATTCTCAATCAAATCCCTTATTGTAGGAACTTAGTTTTCTTTATAAATTCTAGGAATTAAACCTAATTTTCCACTAAAATGTTTTGTGTGGTATCCTTGGTGGAAGAAGGAAAGAGGAGACAGAAACCCGGGGCTGGAGGCCAGACCCCAGAGAACTGGACCCTACAGGGAGGGGACGAGGTCAGACTGTGGGGAAAGATAAGTGATCTGACTTCCTGGATCTTTTTGAATGTGGAGAAATGGCCTAGGAATAGCAGCTCTGCACGGCAACCACATAAGAAACAAGATTTAGGAATAATTGCTAAGAGCACTCTCTCTACAACAGAGAGCCAGGCTGCACCTTGCCAGCATGCCGGGGGCACTCACCCAGTGTACGGCGACCCTGTGACCACCCCAAAATGGACTAGGAATGACTTCATAGTCCACATACTCTTTAAAGGTCAAAAATCTCAGTATTACATTTAAATTCTTACAACCTTTATTCCAGCAAGATTACACCTACTTTTATTACAGGGAGTTTTCTTTTCTCATTCATTTATTGGGTCTATGGTGTTGCTGAAACCAGCTGAACGTGGGACGTGCTGCCCAGTGAATGGACACCAGTTACATGCACCAGAAGGGGACCCTGAGTCGGGCTGACTGACACACAGACCCAGACTTACCTGAGCTATGACATCTGAGATTGAGGCACATCCCACCAGGAAACTGTATTTGTGTTTCAAGAGAATGCCAGCATGGGTCCACGCCTGCCGGAGAGGAAAGAATTTGGCGTGAGATCCACTTTCAGGATTCTATTATTTCTGGTCATAATGTATGCCAGGCATTCCTGAAATACCCTTTATATCCCCCAAAACCTTAGCATAGCAGAGTTTCGATAAGTCTTTGGTTGGTAAAATTACTGTAGCTTAGTCTGTGGCTAGTTTTTCCACATTAGATTTTTAAGTAGAATGAGTGACTGCACACGGTCCACCTCTCGGAGTGGTCTGTGTCACGGCTTGTCCTCAGCGGAGATGTGTCATAATGGGGGCTCTAATTTGGTGCCAAGTCACTCCAGGCAGGACAGCTTCTCCTGGACAAATTAGTGTCCCTACTATTTTGTCTTCAGTGTTGGACCGGATGGGAAGTGACACTTTGTGTCTTTGAGGGAAATTAAAAGGAAGGTCCTATGAAGGGAGCAGAGAATGAAGAGCCCCACCCCGACCCCCGGGACAGCTGGTTTGGGGGCGATTTCAAGTTCATGGTAGGATCTATTTAAGCATCATCCTCTTCAAGGCCAATTTGGACTGACAGAAACAAGGTGGCCCCTGAGCTGCCCACGACCAGGTCCCCTAGGGCCTGTCTAGACTTTGCACAGAGCAGCCACTCCCCGCCTCGGGCTCCGCAGTGCCCAGGTGACAATGTTAGAAGCAATGCAAACTGCAGATAACATTTGCTCACAGAGAACTGTGGGCTGCCTTTGTTGTCTGGAAGCCACCTGGTGAGATGGCGATAAAAATGGGTGACAAACTTTGTGGCTTTCAAACATTGTCTCCAGCCCAAACATCAGGGGCCTGCAGCCAGGAGGTGGGGCTGGGAGGAGGGTGGGGAGGAGATGGCCTGCTCTTTATAGATGTCCATTCTGTAGTTTTATCAGCCGTCTCTTACTGTTTATTAGGGTCTTCGGAGGGAATTTATAGAAGAAACATGGAGGGGAGGGTAGCAGTCACAAACGTTCTGTGTCATGCTGTGTTGTAGAAAATCTCTCATGGCAAATAAATACAGCCAAAGGGACGCAGACTCCTGGCTACTGAAGAGTCTGAGATCACTTTTATTAACAGTCCCGAGTTCCTGGAATTCTCTGCGCAGCTATAATTCTTCTGTGTTCAGATTCCCTCTGCACACACGGATGGGAGGAAGGAGATGAGAGAGAGCATCGGCTCTGTCAGGCAGTGGGCTTCCACTCTCTCGGGATGGGAGGATCGTCACTCATGTGGTTCTCCCTAGGGGTGACTTTGGGTGCCGTGGGGGAGCTGGTGCTGGGGACTGTAACCCCTTTGCCTTTTTCCTCTTTCTGAGTCAACTGTATCAGCTCCCAACGTATATACACCCAGCAATGAGTAAGACTAAAAAGATCCAGGTCCAAGTGTTCAGATGGCCCGATTCTCCCACCCAAAGTGATACCACTACAAGGAACCAGAACTTTCATTCCAACTCCAAGTTTATTGTTGAAGGCTACCATGCAAACCAGGAGAGGGCTGTCAGGGATTCCATGACGTCTATCTACAGTAGGGTGACCAGACGTCCCGATTTTGGCGGGACAGCCCCGCTTTTCAACAATTTGTCCTGCATCCCGCTGCGTTTTAAAACAGTCCCGATTTTTGGAAAGAACGCACGAACAGGGGGAGAACAAGAAGGGAATATACGGTTTTCAGTCGCCATATGGCTATTTCGCCAGAATATGTTTTATATTATCTTTGTTAATTTTATAATGTTAAACTGTAATAAATAATTGCTGATAAGTGATTATTGAGAACTGCTTATCAAAGTTTGCATTGTCAGGACCTGCCTGCCCGGTGCCCTGCCCTGCGCCCCCGCTCCGCCCCCTGGCCATGTTGTCCTGCCTTACAGATGTTAAAATCTGGTCATCCTAATCTACAGGCGAGGGAGTCTTACACCAACACTGGTGAAGATGAACCCTGCATAGGTCTACTTCCCTCGGTGCTGCTGCCTCCCTCAACACAGACATCCACTTACCTGGGAGGCAGCCAGAGGTGTGGGGAGGGGAGGAGGGGAGTTACTGATAAAAGAATACAGTAGAGTCTCAGTTTCACGAGACAAAATGAGCTCTGAAGACTGATTACACTACAACGTAAATGGACTTCATTACACTGAACGGCAAACACAGAAATGGTAAAGGTTGTGTTATGGATTACTTTACCCTGTTAGAACAAAAAGGCCCACTCACCATCGCATCCATGAAGGGGAAGGCGGCAAGATAGAGGAAGGCCCTCCTGGTCTTGTTGCCCACCGACTCGTCCACGTGGTGCAGCTTGTTGATGATGTAGTAGCCTAAGTCACTGTACGCTGCGGAGGGTCAGAACACACAGGAGACGCTCAGAGAAGACATCGTCACATGCCTCATGTTCCAAAACTCAAAAACAATTTCAAATGTAACATTTATTTCTTATAGAAAAAACAGAAAATTTAGATAGCAAATGGAAGAAAAATCATCTAGTAAGACAAAAAAGTCATCTTCAAAAAAAAAAAAAAGAAGAAAATCATCTACACTCTCACCCCTCTACCTAGGGGCGTCCCGATAGATACTCTGTGTTCTAATCACCAAGTTCTGTATGGTGTGTGTTTTAACATAAAAATGAAATCACATCTACATAGGCTATTTTGAATGAAAATCTTCCCAGGGTAGGCCTCTATGTTCTAATTCATGGAGTTCCTTTTGGCGGGTTCACTTAGCATCAGCTTACTTTGTCTCCTATTATTGCACATTTAAGCCGTTTCCACCATTTTGATACAAAAGAACGCTTAATGGATAGGTCCGAAATGAAATGTTTACACATATTCTTAATTATGTCCTACGAGAAAGTTTCTGGATATTAACACTTCTCTTTAATACTATTTTTGAAGCTTACTTTTCTATACTTGCTAGTACTTTTATTTGGGGGAAAGAGAGTTGGGCATAGTCCTGCACAGCAGAGAAAGGGGGGGGGGTTGCTTTTGAAGTTGTTTCAACACCAGGATTTGTCAGCACCGTGTCTGGAACATGGTAGGAACCCAGCCGGCGGGAGCGGGATGAAAGCGCACGCCCAACAGGTGCAGGGGAGACAGAGAAAGGTCTTCCCACTGCACAGCCAGGTATCCCAACAGACATAAATAAAACGCTGAGCTAATTTCCACCTCATTGATCTAGGCCTCTATTATATATAAAAATACTGATTCCAGTGTTTTCATGGTGTTTGCCGAGTGCTCTAACAGTGGGGTCCCTGCCGCCTTCCTTCTCTCCTGACCGTGGCTGTCAGTGTACTTGGCTACAGAAGCTGCTCTGAAGTCAGCACGGAGCTCGAGCACAGGAATCTCACTGTATGTGGAATAATGAGAACCCTCAACATCCCAAAGCCTGGGACACAACTTATAACTGTATTAACTGGTAGAAAGAAATAACCTTCCATCCTTTGTCAGGAGCAGTCTTGAATTATGAGAATGTTGGATCAAGTGAGGGCTTGAGGATGAAATCCAGGATCGCAAAGGCACAAATGGGAATTCCAGTGAGGGGTGGAGGTGCACGCGAGAGATTTCCGGGGGTAGGAGGCTGGGATGACTCACTCCCAGACAGCAAGGTGGGGAGGGGGGAGGTGGCACGTGCAGGAGGAAAGCTCCCAGTCCTCCCAGGAGGGGCAGAGCTGGACAAGTGGAAGGCCACCTGCCTGGTGAGCAGAGGTGCCAGGTGTGGAGGTGGCAGGGCCATCAGAGCCAATGAGGCAGCAGAAGAAAGGAGCCAGGAGAGGTGTCCCTTGGCAGAGAAAGAAAGACAGGTGAGACGGGCTTAGTTACGGCAGGGAGTGTGAAGGGAGGAGGCAGCTGTGATGTCCCTGCCCTTTGGATCAGAAGCCGCAGGGACATGAAAAGTGGATTAGAGGCGGCCTGAGCTAGGAGGGCAGGGGCGGAGCTCTGGCGTGCTTTGCAGCAAGGTAAGAACTGCGTTCAGACACACACCAAGCTGGCTGAAACAAAGCCAGAGAAAGATGTCACTTAATCATAAACATGGTTTACTTGGGGTGCTGAATCTGGACTGTGGACATTTAGTCTCAAAGTTTATTGTTGCTGCTGCTATTTGCACATTAGTTTTCATTCACTGGATAAATGTTCACTGTGCAGGAATGTACCAGGAAACAGTGTGGCCCCTGCCCACGCTGCCACCCTCCCCCCAGCTCCAGCACCTGCAAGGCTCAACGCAGCCAGGCCGGGTGAGCAGAGCAACCCGAAGCCAAGGGCAAGCGCATGGGGCTGGCTATGAATAGCTCACAAGCTTAAATCCATTGCTAAAGGTTACAGTCCATATAAAACACCAGCTGAGCGGACTTGACTGCGGTGGCTAAAGCTGGCTACTGTGATTTGATCAAAGATCTAAAAGGTGGGCATTATAAGCCAAACTATGTACCCTCAAAATTCAGATATTATCTGGCTGAAAAGGTCATCGCAGATATAGTTAGCTGACATGAGATCACACCGGAGTAGGGAGGACTTCCATCAATAAGACTGATGCCCTTACAAAAAGGAGAAATTCAGAGGTAGATGCACCCAGGGAGAGCGCCAGGCAGAGATGGAAGGCAGGGAGCCGGTGAAGCCTCTACTGGCTGGGCAAACCCCAGAGGCGGGGGCAGAACACTGGTCAGGTTCCCTCACAGCCTCTGGGGGACCCCACCCACCAACATGCTGACCTCCAGCCTCCAGAACTGGGACCATAAATGTCTGTTGCTCAAGACACCAGGTGTGTGCTACTTTCCCTAAACCAGTGAGAATTCCTGTGTCAGCCCACTCCTTGTCCCCTTTGTCTTTAAAAACCTGCTTGTGGCTCTGTGCCTGTGGCTCAATAGGCTAAGGCGCCAGCCACGTACACCTAAAGGTGGCGGGTTCGAATCCCCAGCCCGGGCCCACCAAACAACAATGATGGCTGCAACCAAAAAATGGCCGGGCGTTGTGGCGGGCGCCTGTGGTCCCAGCTACTTGGGAGGCGGAGGCAGGAGACTCGCTTGAGCCCAGGA
>CAUYQV010030607.1:0-27570 GCA_963574575.1 Galagoides demidoff | reverse complement strand
TTATAAATTTTTCTATTTTTTTTACTATTTTTGATATTGTCTTGGTGCTGAACTGTACATCTCAACGCATCTCCCGGTGTCTTCTTTCTTTTTTCACAAACCCTGGGGGGGGGGGGGGGGGGGCCCCCAACTGCTGGGTATTTCATATACAAACTTTGATGTAGTCATGGCATGTCTATTAGAGAAGATACTTTCCCATGAAATGAAAACCCCAAGGTTTGAGATGTTAGGTGACTTGCCCTGGGTCTCAGCATGGTAAGCAGGGGCAGAGTTAGTATTTTAATCTAGTTCTCCACAGCCCCTCCTAAAGGTGTCAGGTGGTTGTAACTTAATGTTTTTTTGTCTCTTCCATCTCTCCCAGGACCCAGGTAGAGAGCTGAGGTGGTTTACCAGCCTCCATCATAATTCAGACTAAAATCATCCTTAGAACATTATTCCCTACCGAGCATAAGGAAGTGAGATGTCTGAGATCAGAAGTCAGCAGCAGTCTGCCAGAGGAAGGGGTGTGGAGGAGAGATAAGCAGTGAGAGCTAGAATCCTAAACAGTTCCAAAAGGTCTTTCAAGAACTGCATGTGGTTTGTGGAAAAAAACACAAATTATCCAAAACTCCTATGTTGGCGGTTTTATGTCCATGACATCATTTCATCCTCATTGCTTTGTCAGATGTCAAATTTCTTAAGTCTTTTGCCTGATCATACTCTTGGCAACTTAATCTAGGAGTGCCATTTTCCTACTCCTTTTGAGGTGGCATCTGGGTGTGGCTTAGCGACCTCCTGGTGGAATGAGGAGATGAAGTGCTCAGGACCATTGCTGCTCTGCAAGCTGCTGAAGGGCTTCTGGGGTCAGCAGTTTTTCACGCTCCATGAAAGCAGGCAGTAGGCCACTGCTGAGAATGCTTGAGTCTGTCGTCCTCTTTGTTTCTTATCCCTTTTTCCCTTCTCCTTTCTCAGCAAGATTTCAAGGACCGTATTCATAGACAAAGGTTGACCCGATCAAAGATAAAAGAAAATCATCAGCAAATTGTTCGTGCTCGAAAATACTATGATGATTACAGAGTTCAGCTGCGTGCCAAAATGATGAGAATGAGGACCCGGGAAGAAATGGTAAATATGGCTTTTCTATCCATCCATGGTGAAGTTTGTTACCTTTCAGAACCACTTTGTTGGTTTGTAATTCCTGGTCCATTTTGAATCCAAAATCCAAATGCAAGTCCTAGAAACTTGGCTGTGAAAATTCTTCCCTTGTTCATGCTTCATTTTATTATCCATTGTGCATTCCTGTCTGTCTCTGTGGCCCATGATGTGAAGTCTTATTTTCTCTGCCTCCTACACATAACATGGGTACTTCTCTAGTATAACTACTTTAACAGTTTGTAAAAGACAGGAATTTAGACATGGAATTAGACTGTAACTTTGGGAGGCTAAGCAGGGAGGATTGGTTGTCAGGAGTTCAAGACCTTCCTGGGGAATATAGCAAGACCCTGTCTTTACAAAAAAATTAAAAAGTTAGCTAGATGTGGTGGCACATACCTGTAGTTGCTGTTACTTGCAAGGCTGAGGCTGGATGATTACGTGAGCCAGGAGTTTGAGGCTAAAGTGAGCTGTGATCACATACTGCATGCCAGCCTGGGCAACAGAGCAAGACCTTGTCTCTTGAAATAGAACAAAAAAAAAAAAAAAAAAGAAAGGAATTTAATAAGCATAATTACATAATTTAGAATTCCACATAAAATCAGGAATAGTGTAGCACAGCTATGCTGTAAGGGGTTTCCACAAGTTATTGTGGGATCCCAAGTTAACAGTAAGTTTCATCTGTGGAGTAAAACATTATAGTAATTATAATTAACTGGATACAGCTAATGAATGGATGGCTATCAGAAAAGTTCTTCTATCAAGAATTCTTACTACAAGAGAATTGCTTAAGCCCAAGAGTTGGAGGTTGCTGTGAGCTGTGATGTCACGGCATTCTACTGAGGGCAACGTAGCGAGACTCTTTTGGGAAAAGGGATTAAAAAAAAATTTACTAAAGAAGCAGGGTGTGATGGTTCATGCCTATAATCCTAGCACTCTGAGGGGGCCAACACAGGTGGATTGCTTGAGCTCAGAAGATCAAGACTAGCCTGAGCCACAGCAGGCATTGTGGCCGGTGCCTGTAGTCCCAGCTATTCGGGAGGCTGAGGCAAGAGGATCCCTTAAGCCCAAGAGTTTGAGGTTGCTGTGAGTGGTAACACCACGGTTCTCTACCAAGGGTGACATAGTGAGACCCTGTCTCAAAAGATAAATTAAAAATCCTAGCCAGGAGTAGTGGTGGGCACCTGTAGTCCCAGCTACTTGGGAGGCTGAGGCAAGAGGATCATTTGAGCCCAAGAGTTGGAGGTTGCTGTGTGCTATGACAAAAAAAAAAACAAAAAAGAATTTTTTTTTTTCTTTGAGACAGAGTCTCATTTTGTCATCCTGGGTAGAGTGCTGTGGCGTCACAGCAACCTCAAACTCTTGGGCTTATGCTATTTTCTTGCCTCAGCCTCCCAAGTAGCTGGGACTATAGGCGCCTGCTACAACATCTAGCTATTTTTTTTGGTTGTAGTTGTCATCATTGTTGTTTGGCAGGCCCAGGCTGGATTCAAACCCACCAGCTCCAGTGTATGTGTCTGGCACCCTAGCTGCTTGAGCTATAGGTGCCGAGCCCAAAAAAGAATTCTTACTAATGAAAGGTGGACAAGGAAGTGGACACACATGTAGATGTGGCATATTTCTGCTCTTGATGTTTTTTCCCTATGCACATGGTTGCTTGAGAATTCTTTTCTGAAACGTAAAGAATCTGTGATACATGAAAAGGTGCTGAATAATCATTAGGGAAACACAAATCTAAGCCATAAGGATGATACCACTCCCCAGGGATATCTAAAAGTACCCAAGTGTTGGTGTGGTACCCTCACGCAGGGTTGGTAGGTTTATAAAATGGTATAAGCACCTTGGAAAACAACTTGGCAGTTCCTCAAAAGGTTACCACAAGGTCAACCAGAGTTACCATAAGAGCCAGCAATTTTACCTCTCCACAAAAACCCGAATACAGAAGTTCATAGTTAGCATTACTTTTAGTAATCAGAAAAGGGATACAAGCCACATATCCATCAGCTGATGAATAAACAATGTAAATTGATACAGTATTCCTAAAGGGAATATGTGCTACAATACAAGTGAAGCTTGAGAACACTATGTGAAAGAAGTCAGACACAGAAAGCCACCAGTTACATGATTCCATTTATATGAAACGTCCATATGGACAGATCCATAGAAAGCAGATTAATGGTTGTCAGGGGATAACCATTCTTTTTTGGGCTGGGTGCCTGTAGCTCAAGCGGCTAGGGCACCAGACATACACTGGAAAGGGAAGAATGCAGAGTGACTGCTCATGAGTGTGGGATTTCTCCTGGGGGGGGGGGTGATGACAATGTTCTGAAACTGATGATGGTTGAATAACTCAGTATAACTAAAATAGAACTGAATTATATGTTTTAGAAGAGTGGTTTTTGTGGCATGTGAATAATAAGTGAATAAAGCTGGTTTTTTTTAAACCTTTGAGAAATAATGTCAGTATATACCTCCAGTTGCATAGCGTAATTTTGTTTTTATCATTAAATAACTGACAGATATTTAAGAAACTATTTGAAGAAGGTTTACAAATTCAGAAGCAAAGATTACGAGACCTAAGAAATTATGCCAAAGAAAAGCGAGATGAACAAAAGCGACAGCACCAGAATGAACTGGACTCAATGGAGAACTTCTATAAGGGCCAGGTGGGCTCACTGTCACTTAAAAAATTACTTAATCCTGACCATCTGTGGCAAAAGCTTAGTCTAACAATAAACTTCCACATGTTGAACACAGAACTAGGCAACATACAGGCTAGACTCACCCCAATTTCATGACTGAAATAAAGGTAAAATAATGCTTGACCCTGGTACAGAATATATATTGCCCTATTACACTGAAATAAAGATTTTAAGCCTGTGAACATTAAGCATAAGAATTTTTACATTTGGACTACAAGCATTAACAATTTGTTTTTTTTTTCTTTTCTATGAACAGTTTTCACTGCTGGCAGAAGCCATATCACAAGAACGTCAAGAACTCAAAGCCAGAGAGAAATCTCAGACGCAGGTAACAACAGGATAGTAATAGTCGTGTGCTTCATGCCAGTGTCGGGGTCAGTGATGGGCCACACAACTGTGGTAGGAGCAGTGGCTACACTATGTAGTCTCAGTGTGTAGGAGGTGGTACCATCTAGTAAATATGATATTTGCACAATGACAGAAATCACTTAATGATGCATTTCTCAGAATGTATCTCTGTCATTAGGCAAGGCATGACTAATTTCTTTATGTTTTTAGGAAATAGAAAACAACTGTAGTATACTTTTTAGGGGAGTAAAATACTAATAAGAAAGTCCATGTATTATCTGGGATATTTATCTTATGATTTTCACTTTACCTATTAAGGGTCTCTGTAAGAGCTGCTACTTCTGCTAAATTATTAAAATTATTGGGGGAGCCTGATTAACTGGAATGTGGAGGGGAAACAAATACAGATGATGGCCTGGGCAGATGTCAACACATGGATGATGTGGGTTCTCGTTTAGACATTACATAAGGTGAAAAGGGAGCTGAGATCTAAGATGGAGAAGGAAATCCAGCAACTACAGGACATGATAACACAGAATGACGATGATGCTTTCTTCCGGGAACTGGAAGCTGAGCGCTTCAAATCTCGGCTTCAGCTGGCTTCCTTTCAGTACAGTAAAAATCCCTTCCTATGAGGCCAGACTTCAAAGGTAAAGTGTTAGAGGTCTTTACCAGGATAGAGCTAGAACTGAGCCAGTAAACAATCTAAACAGAAAAAAATCATTTTTAAATACCTGATCTATGTTCACACCAATACCTTTTATGAAGTAATTTTTTAAATAAAAATGTTTCTTAAAGCTTACTGCTGCTTTTGATTTTATGACCTAAACCCTGAAAAACGGGACTCTTCGTTAGTCCTGTGTGTGCTAAAGCAATTAACAAGCCTTCTTTGAGCAGCCAGCTCCTGATGCCTATTGTTTTAGGTCAACAAAAATAGTAAATTTTTTTTAAAGGATATGAGGACCAAAAGAAAATCTATAATCCATAATAATAAATATTACAGTAATGTTTTTTTAAAAGGATAGTAAATTTTTTTTTTTTTTTTTTTGCAGTTTTTGGCCAGGGCCAGGTTTGAACCCATCACCTCTAGTATATGGGGCCGGCGCCCTACTCCTTTGAGCCACAGGTGCTGCCCCAGGATAATAAATTCTTTTAAAAGGATATGAGCACCAAGAGAAAATCTATAATGTTGCTGGTCATAACAGGTGGACCTTAGGATGAACCTTGCTGATACAGCATATATAGGAGTTTTACACAACATGGCTGGGAGATGGGAGGATCCATTCATTGAGGTGTCTGTCAGTGGGTAGAAGACAGCAATGAGAGGCAAAGTAGATACAGCTAGACCCATACTTCAGAGCAGCAAGAGCGTATAAGCTCCATGTCTGGTGTGGGAGGACATGAGAAAAAAAGAGAAACCGCACTTGGGGTGGTGTCTTCCATGGAGAGGAAGGCTTCAATGCAAGTCAAAAGCTGGAAGGAAGTCTCAGAGCAGCTGAGGATATATGGGGACTTGGCTGATTAAAGCCAAGGAGTAGGGGAGAAGAGAGACATCCATCAGGGCATGAGAGTAGCTTGGGGATGAGTATATGAATGGAGAATCCAGGAGGCACCAAGTGGTATGACCTGGTGGTTCTAGAGAAAAGAGTAGGTTACAACTGGATGGTCCCAGGTGCTGACCTCTTGGAATGGCAGCTCATAGGAGGTGGGCTGCCAGGCAGGCAGCCTTCCTAGGAGAAAGGCTTGGTGGGTGGGGCAAGTTTGGACCATATTGAGATGACATGCTGGGACAAATCAATGAGCCTGGGTGAATGGAAAGGATAAGAAGAGGCTAGACATCCAGGATGCAGAATGTAAGTTCTAAAAAAATGTTATAGAGAAAAACAATAAAATAGATCAAGATAGATACCCACAATATATTCTTGAGTAAAATGAGCAAATTTTAAGCTATATAGTTAAAATTTAAAACTATGGAATGAAAGGGCATTATGCATATAATACAGCATACTATGAATACAAAATAGGGAAAGGTCTAGAACAGTGTTTTGTTTTGTTTTTTGCAGTTTTTTTGGCCAGGGTTGGGTTCGAATCCACGCCACCTCCAGTATATGGGGCCCGGCGGCCCTACCCCTTAGAGCCACAGAACAGTATTTATCAACATTGTATCGTATGGTACACTTGAACCTATAGTTAAACTTCCACAACACACTTAAATGATGTTGATCAGTAAGAAGGGTAAAGAAAGAATATATTTACTGTGCTTTGAACTTCTTTTGAAAATAATTAATGATCTTTAAAAACTTTTGCAGCACACCAGTTGAAAATCACAGGTCTAGAAGGATGAAGGCTATTCCCCAAACATGATACGTGTAGGTGTGACTGGTTGATTATGCTTTTTAACTTTTTAAAAGAATGTAAAATGTTAGCAAGACTTTATTTTTTTGTTTCTATTAAACTATAACTAGGTACATTGATGCTTTTATGGGGTTCAATGTATTGATTTGATACACAGCGTGAAATACTTACATTGAACTAATTAACACATCCATCATAATTATACTCTTAATCATTTTGAAATGTACCATTGCATCGGCTCGGCACCTGTGGCTCAATTGGCTAAGGCGCCAGCCACGTACACCTAAGGTGGCGGGTTCAAATCCCCAGCCCGGGCCCACCAAACAACGATGGCTGCAACCAAAAAATGGCCAGGCGTTGTGGCGGGTGCCTGTGGTCCCAGCTACTTGGGAGGCGGAGGCAAGAGACTCGCTTGAGCCCAGCAGTTGGAGGTTGCTATGAGCTGTGATGCCATGGCACTCTACCCAGGGGGATAGCTTGAGGCTCTGTCTCAAAAAAAAGAAAAAGAAATGTACCATTGCATCATACACATTAGGTGAGGTCCCCCCAGATGCCCTACTTCCTCTTGTCTCCCCCCTTCCCCTCTCTCTCCTCTTCCCTTCTACATTCTGGACTACAGTTATGTTTCACCATTCATATAAATCTGTAGGTGATTATATATTGATTTCATAGTAGTATTGAGTACATTTGATACTTTTTTCCCATTCTGGAGATACTTTACTAAGAACATGTTCCAGCTCCATCCAGGTAAACATAAAAGATGTGAAGTCTCCATCTTTTATGGCTGCATAATATTCCATGGTGTACATATACCACAATTTGTTAATCCATTCATGGGTCAGTGGGCACTTGGGCTGTTTCCATATCTTGGCAGTTATGAATTGGGTTGCAGTAAACATTCTGGTACAAATATCTTTATTGTAAAATAATTTTTGATCATCTGGGTATGTACCTAGTAGAGGAATTGTAGGATTGAATGGTGGGTCTACTTTTAGTTCCTGAGTATTCTCCAAACTCTTTCCAAAAAGGTTGTATTAGCTGCGTTCCCCACCAGCAGCGTGGAAGTGTTCCCTTCTCTCTGCAGCCATGCCATGTTAGGAAGACTTGTAAGTTGCTAGCTCTGGTGAACTGGGTGAGAGCTGGTGCTCTTTACCAAGCCAAGGAGTAACTAGGAATAACAAAAAGAATTATTTTAGAGAGAGACTTACCAGACAGGAGATAGGATTGCTCAGCAGAAGTGAGAAGACAGACAATATAAAAGATGCCAGCATATTTTTGGAAAATCGAAAGCAAATGAAGTGGTGACTACCTCAGCAAGCAGAGGGTGTGCAGGTTCAGGTGCTGTAGAGAGTAAATCTAATGTAGTCAGGCAAGTTTGGTGCTCTTTATGATGTGTACACTTGAACGTTACTTAGAACCATGACGTTACTGCTTGGTGACAGAGGCTGTTACAGAAAGGGCTTGGTGGGAAAACTCGGTCCTCATCTGTGATAGAGACTAACCAGACTGTCTAACATTAATGAAGTGTAATAGCATATTACTTAGGACTGTGGGGGTAAATACCAGAAGAGCTGACATTAGACATAAAAGTAGTGGCCTGTGGAAAGGAAGATTAGGAAAAGTATGATCAGTCTTTTATTTTTTTTCCTTTGAGACAGAGTCTCACTCAGTTGCCCTAGGTAGAGTGCCATGATGCATTGTAGCTCACAGCAACCTCAAACTCGGCCTCAAGTGATCCTCCTGCCTCACCCTCCTGAGCAGCTGGGACTATAGGCACCTGCCACAACACCCAGATGGTTTTTCTGTTTTTAGTGGAGATGGGGTCTTGCTCTTGCTCAGGCTGGTCTCAAACCCTTGAGCTGAACAATCCACACCTCAGCCTCCCAGAGTGCTAGGATTATAGGTGTGAGCCACAGTGCTCATCTGTGATGAACTTTTCTTTTAAGCTTCTTAAGGTGTATATGATTTCTCTGAACTGCATCTTTTACTGGGTATGTGTAATACTGTATCACATGGGGCACTGTAGAATTAGCTGCTTCCTCTCAAAAGGGTAAGAAGCTAACAGAAGAACCAGTGTGAAAGTAAGGCAGCATCATAAAGCTTCTGCTCAAGAGGCTCCAGACTATGGGAAATTTATGTGCAGTAGAAGCTGGGAGGTCTGCAGTGGAGAAAGGACAGGAAGGGAAGGGCACAGGATGGCGCCCCAGAGCACAATGGGCAGCATTGAGTATCCTTTGGTGTATACCAAAGGAGGAATCCAAAATAAGAGTTAGGAGTCCACATTTAGACATATTGAAAATGTGTGTGTGTTTGGTTTGAGACAGGGTCTTCCTGTTTCCCCAGGTAGAGTGCAGTGGTGGCATCATAGCTCGCTGCAGCTTCAAACTCCTGTGCTCAAGCAATCCTTCTGCTTCAGCCTCCCAAGTAACCCGAACTACAGGTGTGTGCCACCATGCCTGGCTAATTTATAATTTTTTGTGAAGACAGGATCTCGCTATTTTGCTCAGGCTGGTCTTGAACTCCGGGGTCAAGTGATCCACTTTGGCCTTCCAGAGTGCTGGGATTATGGGTGTGAGCCACCAAATCATGTTTTATCCAGCATTTCAAGCCATTAAGCCATCATCCAGCTGATTTGGTTGAGAAGTGTGAATAGTTACTTCTTGCCTTAGTGAACATTAAATTTGAACCACCTCAGTATGCTCTTCTGGTCCTTGAGTTATTGGAATTTATATCTAACTGTTCTTGCAGCGGTTCTCCTTTTTTAGTATACCAGCATCTTTGCAAGGAGTGAGCAGCCTGAAAAAGTTCTGCTATGCCCTTTCATAAAAGTCTGAAGACATTACAAACACTTCAACTTCTAAGAAGGGTGCCTCACTCACCCCACAGGCTGCTATGAGTGCCCATCTACTTCCGCCACTTACATACTACGCAGTAGTATACTGAGACAGAAGTGGGGTTTACAACTTGTATTAGAGACCAGGTAAATCCTAGCTTAAATGTGCACAAAAATTAGTGCTAATCAGCCACAGCTGGGCCTATGTATCACCTTGGCAGTGCAGCCTCCTCTCCCTAAAGTAATGAGATAGAAAGAGGGTGGCAAACTGTAAAATGAACACAAACATACTAGGAGGAGAATACCTGTCCTAGAAAGAGTGCCTGGATCTAAGGTGTCATAGGGGTCATGAGCCTCTGCTCTCATGACAAAACCAAGTCTGGCAAGTGTGCACCGTTAGTTCCAGGCTGCAGTGAGCTATAATGGCACCTGTGAATGGCCATGGCACTTCCAGCCTGGGCAACACAGGGTCTTTCAAAAAAAAAAAAAAAAACCAAAACCTGGGAATCAGGGCCTTTCTGAGGTGGAGTATTTGGTCATGTACTCCCCTCATGACTAACCGTTTTCCTGTACAGAAACTGGTTTTGAGCATCCCTTACTGAGACACGAGCTGGAAGCATGAGTTCAGAAGTTCAGTTTCTAACAGCCATCTTCAAAGCCTTATGCCCTGCAGCTAGTGCAGAGCCTGGCATGGCAAACATCTGTTAACTGAACAAATACCTTTTTTTTTGAGACGGAGCCTCAAGCTGTCACCCTGGGTAGAGTGCCATAGCATCACAGCTCACAGCAACCTCTAACTCCTGGGCTCAAGCGAGTCTCCTGCCTCAGCCTCCCAAGTAGCTGGGACTACAGGCGTCCGCCACAATGCCCAGCTATTTTTTGGTTGCAGCCGTCCTTGTTGTTTGGTGGGCCCGGGCTGGATTCGAACCCGCCAGCTCAGGTGTACGTGGCTGGCCTTAGCCACTTGAGCCACAGGCGCCAAGCCACAAATACCTTTTAAATAACATAAAATTTAACTTTAAAATCTGGTTTGTTAATAGTATTAACACAGAAGTGTAACTCTTTTTCTGTGTAATTATAATACCTCCTATATCCTGTTATTAGGCTCTCTGTTATATACTGTATATCTTGACCACCTCCAAATACAAAGATACAAAGTACAAATTGATGCAGTGGGTAACATGGTTAGCCTTCATTATAATGAAGGGACAAACTTTCCAAGTTAGCAGCAACAGAAAAACTTCCAATCACACCTTAGTCCAATCTAACTTTGGGGTAATTCATAAAGAGTATTATAACACTAAAAATTTTTAATGCACTAAAACTTTACACATAACAATATAAAACAAAGCAAAAAAATGCATTCAAAAGAATATAAAAAAGGACAACATGCCCATGCCTTGAACTTTAATACACAGCTACTACTTACACTCATTCCATGGTGTTGTAGCCTGTCCTGTGTGGAGACTCGCACAGGCCATATTCATTCCTTTTTCCATCCACATATTGAGTTGGACTTTCATCCACCAGTATTTATACTGTTGTGAACCATAAACCTTAAAGTCCGTGGCTTCTAGGAAAAATAAAATTGATTTCTCCCTTTCATTTTGAGGATTTCACAGCTCAACACCAAGGTAGGGCTGACTAACATGAAGCCCCCTACCATAGTTTTTGCTCTCTAGGCCCCTGACAGGGATGGTTACAGGATCAGATCACTCTTCCCCATTCAGCCCTGACCACCCCCAGAAATCCATCTCATAGCCCTTCACAACTACTGCCAGCTGACCAGGCTGCATGGCAGAAGCCTGGGCCATGATGGGTCCTGAGCCCTCTGAAGCTCTGCAATGTGACAAAGCCATCACAGGCATGCACTCCCTGGAGCTGCTCATTTTATGATTCTTCATGTTCTCACCCTTCATATAGCTGATAAACTTTTCCAAACAACTCATTACAAACCCAATATTCTTTAAAAACTTTGATGCTGTGACAGTGCAAACAGCATTTTATTGCTCGACTTCAGCATGGGCACATACATAGTTAATTTTTAAAAACCATTTATACAGATGTTATTGATAAAGCTCATGTAACAACCAAGTGAAAATACAAAGCTAAAACATTCTGTAATAAATACAAATACAATGAAAATGATAAAACTTTTGTTTTTAAAGTCAGTTTGAGAGAAGGAGTAATATTACATAAAGTGAACTAATTACATCTAGAAATAAAACAACTCAGCATTTGGTACAATCATCATCCTAACATAAGAATAAGAATGTTAAATACCACAAATGGCACCGGTTGACTGTGTGCTGCAACTTAGAAACAGAAGCAGAAGGAGCTGCTCTACCAAACCATACAGATGGCTGGAACAACGTCTAACTCCCACCAATGCTATTGATCAGTCCAATGCACCCAAGTTCAAAGCAGATCTAGTGTTGTAAAATAAAGCACATTACGTTGTATTTAAAAGAAGAGAAACTTATGCTCTGGACCGTAAATAGAAAAAAGAAAAAGACTTGGTAAAAAATAAACCCATCCAGGGCAACAAACTGTGTGCAAAACCAATGTCCACTATACACAGCGCTACTTTAAAATGCTTTACATCAAGAAATAAGGCCCTCTGGAACAAAACTCACCTCTGTACTGCGTAACTGAGCATTTGTGATGCAAAGGCAGTAGCACGGAAAGGTGACATCACGTATCTGCAATAATACAACTAGAGGAAGAATAAAACCCAACTAACAAGGACATCTGGAAATAAATATTCACATTAAACGTGAGGTGCAAGTCCTAGGTTCAATGACACTGTGGAGTTTTGTCTGCTTAGCACCTATTTGGGCGTAATCAGGTAAGGTAACTTTGAAATCTAAATCATGTTTTGATAAAGCATGTTGGTGATACCATAGACTATTATGGAGGGCAATTTCTTTTAAAGCTCTATTAAGTTATTAGTATAAAGTTAAAAAGGCACTCTAAAAGTGATGGTATTTGCCTGCTTTATATTTTACATTAGAACAACTGATAGTAGCATTTCATTACATCATCCCTGTCAGTTATGATTTCTATAAAGTGTTCATCATGTACTTAGTTTTTACCAAAAGATTTTAAGAGTAGGCACAATTATAAACTGCACTAAGTGCTTTAATATAAGAGAGGTGGACCTGCAACCAATAAGGGACTATCGTGACAGCTGAAAATCACTGATAATCAAATAACATAGAAACCATTTCTGTACATTTCAAGATGTTCTTTAGTACTACTACTTAAGAACACAGTAGAAAAACACAGAGTGTTTGAGGAGAAAACAGTTGGCATAAGCATATTACCACTGCACAGTTACGACTATGACTAGCTTACCTGCAGCAAATTTGGCCAAATGAAATACATTAAAATACTTAGAAACTACACAAATGTTCTCAACTTTTTTTAAAGCAGCAAAATCTCTACTTCTTTTATCCTATTCATTCCTCCCCTGTCCCCCATACCCCATGAAAGCTTACTTGGAATTCCAATATATAAAAGAGAAAAACTGGGGCTGCTCTGGGTAAAGAGGGAGGGAGACGGGGGGGAATTAGAGGCCCCTGCTCAACACCAACTAGACCTTCTCCCTCCATCTTTGACACTCAAACTTTATTATTCCTGAGGCATCCCTGAGGAACCCTTTGGCTCCAAACAGACTGAAACCCACAGCTGTCACAAGAAACAGAACACAAAGGACCTATTCACTTGATAATTAAGCTGCAAAATTTAAAGTTATCTCATCAAAATTTGCTACTTTTGATTATCTTACATCAATTTTTTTCAAAAGGAATAGCTCATATTTTTGATGGCCAAATTTAAAAATCCACCTGTGATTTCAGATTTTTCCACTCCCTCACCCCAGAGTTTTGGTTGCCTCCTGGATCATGCAACATGCTGTACACCTAGAAAGCCAATCTGGACATTTCAAAATCAGACACAGATCTTCAACACCAAAAGAACTGAGATTCCCTTACTTCCAAAAGTAACTCCTCAGTTTTAGAGTAATTTATACCAGAGTTTGAATCACTATTTCTTTAGTATTAATCACATCCCCTACTTAGACCTCCCCTGTAAATTCTGGTAAGGTAAAGCAGGGTTTCTAAGATACTACATAATCTTTAGAGCTAAAATTTTCCTTTTTCATAATTTTAGCCAAATAAAATTATGAGCAGCTAAACAAAGCATTAGGATGGTTTATTTGATAGAAACTTACACTGTAATTAAATATATATAAATTAGGTGCACTTGTCAGAGACTTTGGTTTATAGGAATAGTAACATAAGCTGACCCAGCAAAAGAATGAAAATCCCATCCCATCCACATGCTCTGCAAAGCTATAAAAATGCAGTATTTTAAGATGAAAGTAAATCCAAAATACCTAATTGTATATTGATTCAAGATAAAAACATTAGGTTTTTAAAAAAAGTCTCTTAAAAACAGGGAGCCCCTGAATACATCTTATTGTAGCAAATAAACTACTACATTTAGACTAAGTGGTTGCATCAGAAATTTGACAAACTATGTAGCTGTATTCCAGGAAATTCATGCTTGCAAAATATAAAAAAGACCCACTTAGGCTAGGTTGAAACGTATAATGCAAAATATAATGCTCTGCTATAGAAAACCATAATTAAACATGTAAATGGCTTAATTTCTCAGGTAATGATTCTTTTAGCCAATTGTTTATAAAGGTAGAATAATTCAAAGTAATTTTATTTATTTTTTTACAAAGAGCAAGTAAAGGAGCTGTTCAAAATCATGTATTCAATCAAAATAAAATGTGACTTGTACCGACTGCTGAAGTTGTCTTGATGTTTGAGAGACTTGAAATTGGTGAAGCGATTTGAATAGATTACCTTTTATAAAAATAGTAGTAGTCTTTAAGTGTAGAATACTGCCTAACTCTGGAAATGTAGGAAAAGTCAGCATTCTTTAGGTTCAAGATATTAATTTTAAATAGCAGCTGAATGTGGCCTCATGGCAAAGCATAAAGACCTTTTTTCCTTGAAAAGGAATTTCGAAATTGTCCTTTCCCCTCACAGTGTCCTAAAATTTAAAAGGGGGGGGGGGTGTTCCTGTATTTCAGCATTCTTTGAAACTCTGCTGAAGTAGGCTGTCAGTCAGGGGTATAAATAGAGTCCTGGGTACATCCTTGAAGTTCGTCATTCCACAGCAAATCCACATGTTTCTTCAATGGCTGTTAGCAGCTTTTCATACAGTTTTTCATAGCTTTCATAGGGCGGAATGTCTATTCGATTGAAGCTGTGAATAAACAAATCCAATTTTAGCTCATTCAAAAATGGCCTAGCAAGTATCCTTGTGTCACACAGAAAGTTAAAAGACTGTATTCCTTTAAAGTAGAGATAATCACTTTGAGGCTTTCCTACCAATTTCTGAATATTCTTAACTTTTCAATCACTTAAAGGTTATTTATCATTACTTTTAAAGCTCCATTTACTACTACCATGTACAATCAATTTAAAAGACAAATCTGGCTTGGCACCTGTAGCTCAGTGGTTAGGGTCCAGACACATACACCAGAGTTGGCATGTTCGAACCCAGTATAGGGACTGCCAAACAACAATGACAACTACAACAAAAAAATAGCCAGGTGTTGTGCTGGGGGGCTGTAGTCCAGCTACTTGCAAGGCTGAGGCAAGAGAATCATTAAAGCCCAAGAGTTTGAGGTTGCTGTGAACTGTGATGCCATAGCATTCTACCAAGGGCAACATAGTGAAACTCTTGTCTAAAAAAAAAGGCTCATCTGTTTGGGGAAAAGCTACAACAATAACTTACCAAGTATGGGCTTTAGGCAGGTTGTTAGTGCAGGCATCAATCTGGTGTATGGTAAAGAGTCGAGGGCCTGCAGCACCTGCAGATGAAGGAAATGTGGGTCACATCACTTACAGGTGCATATATGATGCACTCCAAAATCTTAGAATAAAACTGGTACATAAACCACAGGGTCTAGGGATAGGGGGATGCCAGTAAATTCACACATGCTACCAAAAGGCAGCAGGAAAATAATCTGGTTTGAAAGCTGGAATTGACCTTGGATAAGGCTGGATTCCTTAATATGCTAACATTGCAATTTGAGAAAAAGCTCAGGATTGAAATTCCTTTAGAAACTTCTATTGTTTGTAGAAAAATCAGTATCTGAAAAGCATGAGAATTGGGCAAATCCAAGATAAAATACATATGCACACATTCAAAAAATGACAACCTAATGCAAATTTAAATTTCATGACGCCAACTGGGCTGAGGGCAAAAGATGGACAGCTTCTAGAATAAGTTTCAGTTCTGCAGACACTGCATACAAATATATGTAGGGGAAATATGATTTCACTCTATGAATCTGGACGGTCTAGTAATAAGCTGTCCAAACAAGGAAGGTGAACACAAGTCAAACAGGCTTTCCCTGGGGATCATCAGGGAAGGCACTGTGGGCAGCACTGATGAATTATGTACCAGTCTTGCTTTGTACATCCTCACTTATCAGTGGCAGCAGCTTTGAAAATGAAGGGGTTTAAGACATAAAGGGAATAAGTGCCACCTGGTGAAGCACAACAGTCGTTAGCAATATTACCAACTCATCCAAAAATTAACCAGCTTATTCCAAAGAAAACAATTCTTCAAAATGGAATATGGTTGTAAATAAATGGTCCAATGCCATGCAATAATTAAAGTGCTCTGACCAAACGAATGGCTTCCATGACTCATGCTGCCTCTTTCAAATAAAAAGAAAGAATCAAAAAGTGGACAGGAGAGGCATCCAGGTAGGTAAAGGTTTTGCCAGGTTGAGATGAACATGGAAGTGGACTTCCCCTACAGAAATGTGCAGCAGAATAAAAGCAGGTGACCAGAAAACGAAAGGCAGAGCATGGGCACGTACGGTCTCTGGCAGGCGGCACTCACTACAATCACAGAGAACCCCGCAGAAAAGGCTCTTGGGAGGGAAACAAGAGAAAGGAAGGAGAAGAAGGTATCACCACGTGAGAGTTACAGGTAAGAAAGAGTGAAAAGAGAAGCTGTTTACAAGCACATGGTTTATAAAATACCTCCGTAAACCAAACACTGACACCCCACCCACACCCAACCTGATCTGAGCTTGTTGCTCATCCCTCAGGCTTGTTACCTTGTAGCGCTTTGAAGCCCTGCAGAGGCACTCTAGAGGATCCTGTCACAAACTGCAGTAATCGTGCTCGTCGCTCTTCATCAAAAAACTCCACAGCTTTCCAGAACCACTTGACCACATTGCTATCTGGTGTACAGTGTTTTAACCGGGTGTTTATCTTCCAATCATTAACATCTATCTTTCCAAGTCCACAAATAATGAGCTGTTAAAATATTGAAGAGTAATGAACCAGTGGAAACCAAAGCCATGCCAAATTCCTCAAAAGACAACTTTAGATTTAGATTGCTGGTTCCCATTCAAGACTTTTGGTTTTTTTGTTTTGTTTTGGGACATTGTCTTGTTCTGTCACCCCAGCTAGAATGCCATGGCCTCAGCCTAACTAACAGCAGCCCCAAATTCCTGGACTCAAGCAATCTTCCTGCCTCAGTCTCCCAAGTAGCTGGGACTACAGGCACCCAGAACCAAGCCCAGCTTGTTTTTCTTTCAGAGATGGAGTCTCACTTTATTGCCCTTGGTAGAGTGCTGTCACGTCACAGCTCACAGCAACCTCCAGCTCTTGGGCTTAGGCGATTTCTCCTGCTTCAGCCCCAGAGTAGCTGGAACTACAGGTGCGCGGCTATTTTTTGTTGCAGTTTGGCCGGGGCTGGGTTTGAACCCACCACCCTAGGTATATGGGGCCGGCGCCCTACTCACTAAGCCACAGGCGCTGCCCTGTTTTTTTCTTTTTTAATTTGTCACCCTTGATAGAGTGCCATGGCATCATAGCTTACAGCAACCTCAAATTCTTGGAATCAAGTGATTCTCTTGCCTCAGCCTCCCTAGTAGTTAGGACTACAGGTGCCCACCACCATGCCTGGCTATTTGTTTTTTGTTTGTTTGTTTAGCAGGACCAGGCTGGGCTCGAACCCACCAGCCCCAGGACATGCAGCTGGTGCCCTACCCACTGAACTATGGGCACCCCCCACCCCAAAGCTCCAGCTTGTTTATATTTTGAGTACAGACATGATCTTCCTTTGCACAAGCTGATCTCGAACTTGACCTCAAGTGATCCTCCTACTTCAGCCTTCCAGAGTGCTAGGATTATAGGTATTAGCCACAGCCTAATACAATAACAAAAAATGTATGAGGCTCAGCCTCATTTAGCAGTTCTTAATCAAAGGTACACAACAGAATCATCTGGAAAGTTTTTCAAAATATAAACATCAGGTCCTATGGTCATATTTAACTGTGTATACCTGGGATGGAGTCAGGTTCTGTATCTTTTTTTTTTTTTGACAGAGCCTCAAGCTATCCCCCTGGGTAGAGTGCTGTGGCATCACAGCTCACAGCAACCTCCAACTCCTGCCTCAGCCTCCCAAGTAGCTGGGACCACAGGCACCCGCCACAACACCACTGTGATGGACTTATGAAATGAAAAGTCCAAAATGAAAAAATTGTGAAAGTTCTCTAATTTCTTAAAAGAATTCTAAATATTTTTTTTTTTTTTGAGATGGAGCCTCAAGCTATCCCCCTGGGTAGAGTGCCATGGCATCACAGCTCATAGCAACCTCCAACTCCTGGGTTCAAGCGAGTCTCCTGCCTCCGCCTCCCAAGTAGCTGGGACCACAGGCGCCGGCCACAACGCCCGGCCATTTTTTGGTTGCAGCCGTCATTGTTGTTTGGCGGGCCCGGGCTGGGGATTCGAACCCGCCACCTTAGGTGTACGTGGCTGGCGCCTTAGCCGATTGAGCCACAGGCGCCGAGCCCCATGGATAGTTTTTTGAGTGTTTTTATCATGTAAAACTAAATTATTTTAATATATATATTAAAATATATATATCATTAAATTATCATTTTAACATATGTATATATTTTTAGAAGACTTTCACTATGTCACCCTCGGTAGAGTGCCATGGCATCACAGATCACGGCAACCTCAAACTCTTGGGCTTAAGCGATTCTCTTGCCTTAGCCTCCCTAGCATCTGGGACTACAGGCACCCGCCACAACACCCAGTTATTTTTTGGTTGCAGTTGTCATTGTTGTTTAGCAGGCCCGGGCCAGGTTTGAACCTGCCAGCTTTGGTGCATGTGGCTGGCACCCTTACTCACTGAGCTACAGATGCTGAGTCAAGTTGTTTATTTCTTTTCTTTTCTTTTCTTTTCTTTTTTTTTTTTTTGAGCCAGAACCTCGAACTGTCCCCCTGGGTAGAGTGCTGTGGCATCCCAGCTCACAGCAACCTCCAACTCCTGGGCTCAAGCCAGTCTCCTGCCTCAGCCTCCCAAGTAGCTGAGACCACAGGCGCCCGCCACAACACCCGGCTATTTTTTTGGTTGCAGCCATCATTGTTGTTTGGCGGACCCGGGCTGGATTCTAACCTGCCACCTTAGGTGTACGTGGCTGGCGCCTTAACTGCTTGAGCCACAGCGCCGAGCCAGTTGTGTATTTCTTGAGTGAGTTTTGGTAGTTTATCTTTTTCTAGTTGGCTTAGATTCCTACAGGCTTCTCCCTGTTCTTCCAGTGGTAGTTGACATTTATTGAATTCTTCCTATAATACCAAAGCATTTTTTGTGCATTAGCTTATTTAATCTTCACAAAACTTAATGAGCAAGGCGGTATGATGATCATTTCCATTTTTCAAATGAGGGTATGAAAGCAGAGAGAAGTTATAGAGCAGGTCAAGATCATACAATTAGGACCAGTCCAGCTGGGCCTCCAACCGAGCAGTTCGAGGCCACCCCACAGCCCTCTGTGCTCGTGTTCTCTGCAGGCAGCTCTCCTGAGCCCCTGCTCAGGGCCAGCTCCTTGCTGGGAGCTGGGAGTATAAGAATCTGTCAGACCTGCTCCTGGCCTAAGGTGCTTGCCATTGGACCTAAACCAAAGAGAGGGAGAGGCCTCAGGTCTGACATGAACAAAGGACTGAGAGAGGTAGAGTGTTAGGAAGGGCCCCAGGAGAAGGTGAGGTGGGAGAGGGGCCTTGAAGGTGGGCCCCTGTGAGTGTGCCCCCCACCTGGGGCTTTTGCCTTCTATAGCTCTAGTCTCCTGACCATTCAGCCAAAGGGCCTCACAGGGCCACCACCCAGGCTGTACACCCCAGCTGGCAGGAGGAGTTGGGAGCAGGGGAACTGAGTTCAGCAGGGCTGTGTGAATCGCTTAGGCCTCTGCACCCTGCTCTCGCAGAGAGGCGCAGGCATGATAATTTGTAAGACAATGGCTAGACAGAAATCAGGAGCAACCAGACATCATTCAACATAATTATTTCTGCATAATGACTTCTGCTCCTTGATTCTGTCTCGAGCATGACTATAATCTTTATCTGTCACTGAAAAGCTGGTGGCCAGGGAGCCCCTGTGGGTTAGTGATAGAGCCCGGAGGAAATTTGTAATTTGAGTTAATGGGGTGAGTGTTCCCAGGCAGCCTGGAGCTAGTACCTTCAAGGTCTTCTGAATGGTGGGTCCTCCTCCTGCTAGGAAGCCTGGTGTCCAGTTAGCTGACCTCCTCTGAGTGTTCCAGCCCACCTGCTGGAAACTGAGAATGGCAGAGGTCACAGGGAATGCCAGTGTCTCAGCAGCAGCAAGACTGGACCAGAACTTGCCCTTCCCCCGCACTGAGCTCTCCCTGGGGCTGGTGGGTCTGTCAGTGGGTGGATGGATGGAAGGTGCTTTTGTGGAGCTGGTCACTGAGCATGTTGGTCATGCAGGGCTGCCTCACGAGGCTGGAGATGGTGTGGCCTTTGTAGCCAGTGATGGACCTGCAGTCTAGAGTGGCTTCTGATGGTTCAGTGTGGCCAGAGGGTATGCCCGTTGACAGCGGATGTTCACCTGCTCTGGCTTGGGGAGCCCCCTGACCTGAGGGAGTATTTGTTTCCTGCCCCACCTGGCCTGTTAAAAGCCCCTTTAATTAACAAGAGGACCTGGAAAGGATGGAGCATGGATTTGAGGATTTGTGTTTTGGGTGTCCCACTTGCCACTTAGCAGGCATGATCTGGGCCGGTGTCCTGGCGTCACTTTCCCTTTTCCCTCCCCCATCAACTGAGAGTGGGTGTGATTCTCTCTGCCAGGGCGGTTGGGAGGGTGGGATGATGAATCCATGACCTTGTACATTCTGCTGCTGGCTCCATTACTGGTTTTCCTCTTGACCTTGTGGAAGGCCCTTGACTCTGTTCAGGTCTTGATTTCTCCCAGTCTCAAAGCTGGGTTCAGAACTGTGAGATAACTTAGCTGAGATCATCACCTTGGAAGTGCCTTGAGAAAATATGGGGGCTGGGCGTGGTGGCTCACACTGGTAATCCTAGTACTTTGGGAGGCTGAGGCGGATGGATTGCTTAAGCTCACAAGTTTGAGACTCACCTGAGCCAGATGGAGACCTCATCTCTAAAAATAGCCAGGTGTTGTGGTGGGTGCCTGTAGTCTCAGGTTCTTGGAAGGCTGAGGCAAAAGAATCACTTCAGCCCAAGAGTTAGTAGTTGATGTGAGCTATGACATCATGGCACTCTTATCAAGGGTGACAAAGTGAGACTCTGTCTCAAGAAAAAAAAAAAAAAGAACAGAAAATATGGGACAAGACAGAGCACAGGGGCTTTTCAGGGCAGTGAAACCGTCTGTATGACACTGCAGTGGTGGACACATGTCATTATGTGCCTGCACAATGCATAGAAGGGACACTGCCAGAAGTGAGCCCTAAACTGGGCTTTGGGGGGTAATGATGTGTCAATATGGATTCATTGGTTGTAACAAATGTCAAATGTCCCATTCTTGTGGGCGATGTTGATAATGGAGGAAGCTGGGGGGGGGGAGGTATATGAGAACTTTCTGTACTTCTCACTCAATTTTGCTGTGACCTTAAAACTGCCCTAAAAGTAATCTATTAAATATATATAGGGCTGGGCACAGTGGCTCACACCTGTAATCCTAGCACTCTGGGAGGCTGAAGTGGGTGGATTGCTTGAGCTTAGGCATTCAAAACCAGACTGAACAAGAGCAAGAGTCAATATTTACTAAAAACAGAAAAACTAGCTGGGCATTATGGTGGGTGCCTGTAGTCCCAGCTACTCGGGAGGTTGAGACAAGAGGATCGCTTGAGCCCAAGAGTTTGAGGTTGTTGAAAGCCATGATGCCACAGCACTCTACCCAGGGTGGTGATATACGTACACACACATGCAAGTATGTGAGATACTGTCTGAAAGCCCAGTGGCTGCAGTGAGACTTTCCCTGGGAAGAGGTACAACCTTTCTCCGCCGGGTCTGAAGTTCCAGCAGAGTTTGCATCTATAACTGGCCTGTCAAGTTCTGTTTTAGGGAAACAGGGTAGAACTTTAACTCTGAGCAAGATACACCTTGCTTCTGATGATGTCCACGGTATGCATTTTGGGGCAAACACTGATTATGTATTGAGCACCTGCTGTGTACAGGTCCTAGGGTAGGTACCAGATGCATAGAAATGAGGCAGACACATGCCTGACCTTGTGGTGCTCATGGTCAGTCATGGGTTGTGCAGGAGTAAGGGAGACACACCCCCATTCTGCAGGAGCGAGGGAAGCCCCGCAGGCACGTTCCCGGTGCACAAGCTTCTCATAGCAGTGAGTGTACACGACCTATGATCGCTGCTGTTCGGGGAGAGAGCCACATACTAGGGAAAATGACTGGGGGAGGGGGCTGCAGATGAGGGGGAGAAATGGGCTCTCGGGAGAAGAGGCTATTCTTGTTCCATCCTGGCTTTGTCCCTTGGAAGGTACATGACCCTGAGCAAGTAATTAACACCTCTAATCCTCAGTTTATCCCATTTGCAAAATGGGGTAATAATTATACCTATGGCTGTTGTGCGGAGTGGATCGGGTTATACAAACAAGTACATAGGAAGCTTTCTGGGCCATGCGCAGATGCAGAGACATCTGCCCCGGTGCTGGTGCTGTCCATTACGTACTGGAGGCTGCAGGCTCACAGTGAAGGGGTCACCATCCGTGTCTGCGAAGTGGGCAGAGATGGCCCATTGGAGTTTCCCCCACTGAAGTGTCTGGAATGCTTGTGTCAGAGCAGTGGGAAGGGTGAAGGTGGGGAGTGGCTAGGCACCTGGGACACCGACAGCCTGAGTTTCCTTCCTCACTGACCCTTTTTTTGGTGACTGAACATCAGGCAGTGCTTCCAGACCATTCTTGGAGCGCTCATTCATGCCCTGCGTGGGGCAGGGAGGCAGGCTGGGGCAACGTGGTCCTCTAAGAGGAGGCAGGATGGGCGGGCACGAGAAACAAGGCCTGGGTGTGCACGATTCCGCTGGACCTGTACGTGGCCCTTAAAGGGGCAGAAGGCTGGGAGAGGACACAGGCCATGTCTATGGTGGCCTGGATGATGCTGTCAGCATTCAAACCCGGGTTTGCTGGCCTCAGAGACCATAGCCACACTCAGCTTCTGCACCAGCTTTGTGATAACTGGTGACCCCAGCTGAGGGGTGAGCTGAGGGGTGGCCAGAGTCTCATCTGGAGGCTTCCCTGTCGGTGTTGGGGGCTCCCTCCTTGTGGGAGCATGTTCCATTCTCAATTTTGCTGTGACCTTAAAACTGCCCTAAAAGTTATGTATTAAATATATATAGGGCTGGGCACAGTCTGCTCCATGATGGCTGGGCTGGGCCAGCAGCCGGGGTCTGTTCTATACACAGTGTGGAGCCCACAAATGCCGTGGTTCCCTGACAAGCACAGGGGGGGCAGCCAGAGGGAAGAGCGATGGGCTCTGGGCCAGGGGCATCACATCCGCGTGACCTGTCTATCCTCTCTTCCAGGGGCATGGTCTAGTGGCCCAGGCAAGGACGTGGAACCAGTCCCTGGAGGTTCTGACCCGCTCCGTCTTGACCTCCGCTTGGTCTCCGGTAAGTGACTCCTGAAGCCCAACTAGCCAGAGGTGGGTAAGGACCAAGGATGGGAGGTAGCTTCTGCCACACTGTGGGGTCTGAGTAGAGAGAGCAGGGTAGACTGGGAGTGGGGCAGCTGCCCAGCACCCCATGGACAGCATACAAGGTGCAGAAGGCAGATGCCAATGCCGGCTGTCTGTGGCCCTCAGCAGACCCCTGGGGTATTGGCTTTTCCAACCAGCACCAGCCACAGGTGGTGTTTCCAGGGCACGGTGTTCCTGCCTCGGTCTTCCTAAGAGAGGGGGTTTCCCGCTGCCTTGTCCCGTCTTCTCCCTGTCAGAGTGGCCTTTGGGCTGGGAGGAGACAGCAGGCAGGCGCCTGTGCTTCAGGGTTCAGGCTCCCAAGTGCGTCTTTGGTTCCTCACCCCCCAAAGAAAACAGATGCAACTTCCATGTGGAAGGTATTGCTTTTGCTCGTGTGGTCTCTTCCACCAGTCCCAGAGCTGGGAAGTAGGAGGATACCTGCTCTGTGCTACTAGGATGTCACCTGCATACAGCGTCCCAGCCCCAGGGCCCACAGTCGGCTCAGGAGCACAGAGGCACCTGCCCGGGACCGGTAGCCATGTCAAGATGCTGCAGCTGGTGGAGGGGCTGGAAGAAGTGGGGTGGGGGGGGGCTTGGTGTGTCTTCCCTGCAGGCCCAGGCGTCGCAGTGCATACCACCATCAAGAGAGAGGGGACGGGGGTTAGGAGGGGATATGGTAGGGCAGGTGATGGCCTGTGGAGGGCCCTCCTCTGTCCCCCACTTGGTAATGGAAAAGCAGTTTCTGCGTGGGTCTCAGCCTCTTCCCCAAGCTTCCCTGTCCCTGTCCCCAGGCTGTCATAGATTCCCTCACTCGATGTGTACTTACTGAGCATGTGCTCTTTGCTGAACGAGCTTCCAGGCGCTGGGCTTCTAGTGATGAACAGATCAGAATACAGCCTGGCCCCAGGGACTGTGTGTTCTAGTAGAGGGAAGACAGATGAGGAATTCAAAGCAATATAACTGACAGGAGAAACCAGGCCAGAAAGGGGGGTAGGGGATGTGTGCTGGGGCTTCGGTTTGGGGTAGAGAACCTAGGGAAGGCCTCTTTGGGATGTGAGCCTCCTGAAGGAGGCTAGGGAGCGAGCACGCTTGTGTCTGGAGAGCAGCCGATGCAAAGGCCTGTGGCATTGAGGAGCAGCAGAAAGATCAATAAGGCCAGAGGGTGTGGGCAGGGAGGGGGCGAGGAGGGAGACAAGGTGGGAGGACGCATTGGTCACCCCTAAGAGGTGTGACACTTGAAACACAGATAAGTGAGGAAAACAGGTGTGAGCAGCATCTCCGTGTAGCCAAAATCCCACGGTCCAGCAGACCTCCTGGGACCTCCCCTCATGGGTTCAAAAGATAATTGTTCATAGAGCATTTGTTTAGCCAGTGATTTTCTGGGAGATATTAGACTATTGGGGATGTGGAGATTGAGGGATCTGCAAAAACAGGGCCAGGAGACCCTGGCCCAGGCTGGCCTCCTGGTAGCTGTTGACTAGTCTGCTGGTCCCAGGTAGGCATCTCTGAGAGCCAGCCACACTGACTTTCCTGAAATGGCCCCCTCTGTGCTCACTCAAGGTCATGGGGCAAGGCACCAGAAGGGGGAAATCCTCCTACGTTGTATGTCAGGGGCTATTTTTAGGGTGACTTGTGATGACTTTGCTGTGTCACTTCCTGTGGTCATCCCTCCAGCCCTCAACCCTGGTGTCATATCCCAAGCATATCCACGTACATGCTCACACACACGCACACCCACTTCCCCGCTGCAGGCGAGTGTGACTTAGCTTGGTGTTCTCATCTGCCATAAAGCCAGTGGAGGGACAGAGCCATTGTCCTGGCCCCACTGCAGGACCTCGGGCACCTGGGGAGAGGGGAGGGGAGCCCAGCCTGTCAGCATCTCCCGAACGTCTGCTCCATGTCTGGTTCTGTGTGAAGTGCTGTGTTCAGGTCTCATGCGAATGACACCCAGATGAGGAACCCTCCTGGTTGGGGGATGACAGGTGGAGGTAAAGAAAGGGCACCTTAGGTGGCCACTTTTTAGTGTCACATGGGGGGGCTCCATGGTGACACTGTCCAGAACTTGTTGCCTATTGTTGCCTCTGAGCCAGGTCCAGGTCCACCCCGGCTGTCCCCATCCCGTGTCACCGGCCTCTTTAGGTGGTGTCCACACCATCTGTCTTTATTCTCCTTCCTGAAGTGTCTAGCACTGCCCCAGGCACATGACCCAGAGTTCTGGGACAGCCCAGGTCATGTTTCTCTCCTGTTGACCCTCTGGGAGATATTAGACTATTGGGGATGTGGAGATTGGGGGATCTGCACGTTTCTCTCCTGTTGACCCTCTTTTTACCTCCTGCCTGCAAATTTTGTAGCTTAGAAGCCATCACTGGGCTCATAGAGGATCTTAGTAAGTATTTGCTCTGTTGGTGGCTCCCAGGCCCTGAGAGGGTCCCCAGGAAACTGGCCCTTTAGAGTATCTGAAAGCATCTGATGGAAAATTCAGGGATGTGTGTGGGAACAGGAAGGCGGGCCCTGAGAGCATGTAGGACAGCGCTCTGGGGGCCAGAGACCTGCTGTGCAAGGGCAGGATCTGCGGAGGATCTGGAGCTGTCTGGAAGGAGCACCCACCCCGCGGGACCTTGTCTTTCCCTCTCTTCCTCCCACCCTGCCTTCCTTCCTTCCTCTCATCAGACAATCACTGTGCACTTCCTGTGTTTCAGGCGCTGTGCTAATAATTGGTTATGGGATTAATACTAGCTGCACCCTGGGTAAACAAAGCCCTACTCTGTGTCCTTGGGGAAAAGGTCAGGGAAGGACTAGCGCCAGCCTGGGAGCTCCAGGATCTGAGTCTACAGTTGGTCTTGGAGTGCCACCTCCCTCTGCTACCAGCACACAGGCACCATGCCTGACTCAGTAGGGCCTGAATTGGGTGGAGAAGGAAATGAGGAAGGCCTTCCCTCCCAGACTATAAAAGCTTTGGTGTCTTCTACTGCTGTGTCTCCCCAACACTCAGTTCTGTGGCTTGCACTTAGCAGGTGCTTAGTTAATGTGTGCTGATTAGCGGAAAATCTGCGTGTGGGTTGGGCGCATTGCCCCAGCTCTCCCTGCAGAATCTGTGGCTTCTGGGTGTTGTAATTTAAAGAATAAAGATGGCAAAGGGCCGATTTTGGAGCTGTCCTCACTCCTGATTATAAACACACTCTCTAATGACAGCTCCAGACGGCAGCCCTCGGGCCACCAAGGGGCAGCTGGCAGTCCATTCCTGTGCGTAGTGTCTCTAGCAGGCTGATGCCATTTTATTGAGAATGACTTACTGTTTTTATTTTTCCCCAGAGACATTAAACATGAATCAAATAGCACATGAGATGATTCACTGGAGGTTTTCTTCCAAGTTTAAGAAAGCAATAAGAGAAATTTGGGGGCTGGTGGGCTGCTCTGTGAGTAGCTCCTGGCAGGGATCTGCTGGAGGCCAATCCCCCACCTCCCGGGGCCTGACCACGGGCACAAAACCCAGGGGTGGGCACATGTGTCTTGCAAACACTTCTTCAGACTAACGTTTATAATGGTTCTTCTCTCTGACATTTTCTACTCAAGATATATTAGAATGAGGCCAAACCTTATTCACTGGGGCACATAAATTCAAAATTTGGAATTATTAAAGAGTTCATTTGAGGCTCATGAGCCGAGAATTTAGTCATCTCAAGCAGATGCCTGGCAGAAATTTAGCTTTCTGCCATCTCTGGGGACAAGAGCTGGGCAAATGGATCTGCCAGACAAGACCCCGGGGAAGAGGACAGTAATTCCTAGTTCAATGGGCAGACCTCACAGTGCGTGAGAAGGCTCCTCTGAGGATACACTCAAAGACATTTTTTTTACAGCTAGAATGTACTATGGGGACCACATTGTCCAAACCCGTATTTTACCAAAGAGGAAAGTAAGAGCTGTCACAGACTGTGGCTTATCCACAAACGCCCCAGACCTCTGAAGTTGAAAATGACACCTGTGTAATAACAGAGTTCTTTTTTTTTTTTTGAGACGGAGCCTCAAGCTGTCCCCCTGGGTAGAGTGCCATGGCATCACAGCTCATAACAACCTCCAACTCCTGGGCTCAAGCGAGTCTCCTGCCTCAGCCTCCCAAGTAGCTGGGACCACAGGCGCCCGCCAC
>CAUYQV010030606.1:0-41400 GCA_963574575.1 Galagoides demidoff | reverse complement strand
ATCAGTGATGTTTTCTTTCTCCTCAGAAAAAGGGGTTTAATCCATTTGTACACTGCAATTTTCTTGATGGCATTATCCCCATAAGCTTGGGCTAAGATGTCCCTGATTTCACTTCCACTCTTGCTAAGTTTAACAAGAAATTGAATGTTAGTTCATTGCTCTAATTCAAGCTCTGACATTCTCACAATGGCACAAAAACATGCAGCAATGATAATGAATGCCACTTAGCAAGACACCACCACATGTTGACTGGAGCACCACTGTGAGACACCAATAAACTAAGGTTATGGAACCTTCTGGAGTCATTTGTATAGCACTGCCAACATAAGCGCACGGTAACAAGTTCATGAACTTAATTGTCAGGCCACATATCTTCTCTCAAAAACATACTAAAAAGGCTGCTGCAGACAGTGAGCCCCTTGACTAGTCTTTTACTTTTTAGTCCTTGCTTTTGAACGAGTCCCTAACTATACTACCACGTGTTCTCACCCCGTTGTTTTGTTTTGTTCTATGTATTTCTCCAGTATTAAAATGGGGAGTAAATTTCACTGGCAATTTTCTCAGGAAGAAAACAAAACAAAACAACACTGACTACCAAGGAACCGCGTGGTTTGTGGTAGGGCAAGTCTCATTCTCCATTACTGTCTCAGGAACCCATCTGCATGCTGTTTTACTATGATCAGATTTTGGATATGGACACTCCTCCTTAGTTTGAGCCTTTATTCTAAGAGTTTTCTCCTGAGAACAACTAGAATAAGCAGGAGTAAATGATCCCCATACTTAGCCCTTGGGAAGAATTCATGGGGGTATTTCTCATCATTTAATTCAGTGTGTCTATTGTTCAGTCCACCAGAGATGAAGCAGTTTGAAAGATAAGGAGTTGGGTCTTCATTTTGATCTTGGGCTTGTCACTTGGTCCTTGGACTTTGAGCACATTTCTCAACCTCTCCAAGAGTCTGTTGCCTTAAATGATGAGTATGACAGGATCTATCTTTTGGGGTTCCAAGGTTCAGTGAGCTAATGTGAGTAAATTATTTTTTATTGCAATTCTTGGAATGTAGTGGAAGCTTAGTAAATAATAAACATTGCTCTTGAGGAAGGAATTCTGCTTTTGAGGAAGGGATTAAAAGCCTGGAATCTTACTATGAACTAGGGGTTAGCCTAAAGCTTTGATTTTATAGGGTTATGATAGAGAGATTCTCTTTCTAGTTCTTAACCATGCAATGCTGTCTGTGACCCTGGGGCCTTTGCACTTTTAACATTCTGCCTGACACAATGCCTTCCTAAGCCCTTGGTGCTCAGCTTCCTGTCATTTAAGTATCATTTAAAAAACCCACTCCTCAGCCTCTCTCTAGACACAGTAACTGAAGCAGCCATTCCTTTTACTTACTTTCCCCTCCCCGGTCTGTGTCCCATTACCCTGCTGCTTTATTTTCCTATAATATGCAGCACTTTATGATATCATCTCATGCATTTATTTGTTTCTGTGTTTATTGTCTGCTCCTGTCCAGTTAAAAATTAACCTCTGTGAGACCTTGTATGTCAAGGGCCTAAAAGCAGTTCTGGCCTGTAGCTAGCAACTCAGTTAATATTTGGGATTGGGTACAGAATCCAGACACCAGACAGAAAGCTCACCTTGGGGACTTGCAGTGGTGTCTCAAGAAGCAAGCCCCGAGCCCCGCCTTCTTTCCTGTCGCTCTGGATTTTAATGCTGGGAGCCTGCACAAGTCTCTGAGTGTCAGCTCAAGACCAGGAACAGAGACCTCCGACTAGAGGGGCCATCAGTGGACATATGTGTGAAGATCCAGCAGTGTCAGAAATGGAGGCGGCCAAGTGGGGGATAATGCAGAATTTCCAACATTCCTCCACACAAAGGCTGGGCTGTGTTTCATGGCTCAATGCTTCTGCTTGGGAAGCAACCTGTTTGTCTGTGGAGCAAACACCTAGTTACCTTTAGAGACTCAGTTTAAGCAGGACAAGCCTGTCCTGATTTCCATTCCACTCACAGATAGAGTGAGCTTTTTTCTTCTGCGTCCTGGAGCTCCTGACAGAGCAGGTGCATACATCACTGTAGAGTTTCTATACTCACTTCTCCTTTCTTCAGTACAAGCACCTTAATTTTATTTATTTATTTCTTTTTTTTTCATGTTCTCAGTTCATATGGCTTAAGTGGAACTGACCACCCTGTCTGCATGGGGGGGGGGGCAGGGCAGTTAACTGGTCTGCTGGCAATGCCATGTCTTTGACCTGTGACTGGTTTAACAGGGGTGCATATGATAAGCCCGATGAGTCAAGCTCAGTGCTTGCACTAGAATTACTGGAAAAGAGACCCTCCTTTTCCACTGGTGTTGCCAAGTTTGCAGAATATTAGCCCGGTGTGGTTGGAGGCAGTTTTTCACCAAAACTGCAGGAAAACAAATCAATAAGGAAGAAAACAGAATTTATGATATATAGAGAGAAAATTCTATTGGATATTTGAATCCGGAAGTGACGGAAGCAACTGAGCTTTTCAATGACACACTCATTCCTCCTGTTGTGTTTAGGCCAATTCAGGGTGAAATTCCGCCCTTTTGTTATCAGCACCCAGGCTACTGCGATGCTTCCTTCCCACCCTCAGAGTGGGAGGACTTTGGCAGCAGCGAGTGTCTCTTTATCATCCTGGCGTCTCACCACAGGCTCACTATTTGTCTCCTAACTCGATTGAATGATTGAGTGAGTTAGTGAATGAGATTAGTAGGTAACTGGTCACCTCTTTACTGACAAAATCAGGATTTGGGATTTTCGTCTCTCCTGGCTCCATGTCAGCAATTGGGAGTATTTCTTCCCTGCTTCTTAAAAAATGTCCATTAGCTTGTTTTACTGTCATCTGACGCTTTCACTCTTTGCTGAGATACAGGAGAAACAAATCCCCTTTAATTGAGGGTTCCTGTTATGAGGATTTGCGTTATTGCTTGGTTTTAATGAACAGGATATTACAGCAACTGGTGATTAATGTGATGGGAAGGAGTGAATGTGCTCCCTGAGTCATTACATTAGACCCAACATGTCTAATGGTCTGTTATGCTGAGGAGCCCACTGGGGGAAAGACAAGGCAAAAAGCTCAGAGACATCTTCTTCCCCCAAACTGTCTGTCATGTCACCCTTCTCCTAACTGCAAATGAAGCAACAACTCTGAGCAATTAGAGTTGTTTTCTAATTTCTTTTCTTTGTTGACCAATAAGTGTAGAATGAAAGTCGGGCCACGCCATGCAGGGAGTGTTCTAAAGTGACCCAGGGCTGGTAGTGATGGTCAACATTTAGACCAGAAAAACTCACTGATTCATTAACATCTGCTTTCCTGCCTAGGAAATAGAAAAGCAAGAGAGATCCAGTTTCATAATTGAAACACTTTCATAATGACGACGGAGCTTACTAAAAGTTTCATTTTTAGGGAAAAAGAATTCTATTCAAAGTACTAAAGTATTGGACGGTGGGTCAGGACTCTTGGTCTTATTAGGGCTCAGCTTCTGTTTGTAGGAACCAAGGCTGTTAATATTTGAGGCGTAGTCTGTCTCACTTGCTTGGGAGAGACAGGCTGCTTAATATTTTCTACATCACAGAATGGTGATGAGTATTGAGAAAGAATTTGTGAAACGCAAGCGATAACATATTGAAGGAAATTTGATTATCACACAGTCGTATTATTGATAATAATACTGGAATTCACACAAGATTCCTAGAATTATAAAAGTATATTCTCTGACATTTTCCAGAAATGTAATTTCTCTCCACTCCCACCCTTGGCACCTCCAGTCCACTGGAGCCAAAGTGATCTTCTAAAAATACACAAATCTGATTATAACACTTCCAGTGCATGATGGACTCCAATGGTTTCTCATTGCTGTTATGTTTGGAATCAAGGTTCTCAACATGGCAACAAGCCTTTAAACCATCTGGCCCATTCTTATATCTCCCTTCTCATCCCACAAAATCTTTTCTTTTGCTGTCTGGGCTCTGCCCACATTGTCTACTCTCAGGGGCGGAGTGCACTGTGCTCTTTCTCATCCCAGCCTTTGGCTGTGCTGTTCCTCTAGCCAAGAACACTCTGCCCCTTCATTTTTCAACCTTTACCTTGAGTGACAGACTGAATAGTGACTCTTCTCCCGCCTCAAAAATTCACATCCTAGGCTCCAGAAGCTGTGAATGTGTTATCATACATGAAAATGAGACTTCACAGATGTGGTTAAGGATAGTGGCAGAGAGGGATTATTCCAGACCATCCACGTGGGCCCACTCTAATCCCAAAGGTGAAGGAGAATCAGAGTTAGCAGTAGGAGCTGTGATGATGGAAGCAAGAGGGCTGAGTGAATGCAAATACCTGTAAATAGTTACCGTAAGGTGTGGTGAGTTTGCTAGTGGGGCAGATGGGGGAGGACCTCTCCAGGGTGTTTTTGAGAGTGCAGCCCATGGGGGCTTCTTACAGAAAAATCCTTAAGCAGAGCTCTGGTGTTGGAGCAGGAGGAGAGGGTTCGCTGGAGAGGTGGAGGAAGAGAATGTTCAAAATAGTAGGGAGATTGTGGTCATATATGCTCCTGAGGCAGGAAGGCTGGGAAGAGCAAAAGTGGTGGCTAAGCCTGGAGAAGACATTAAAGGGCCAGATTATCAAGAGTCTTATGAGCCAGTTTAAAACTTAGGTTAAAACTGGGCCATGGCAGCAGAGGCTTTAATGAGACTTGGATTATATGAGTCAAATTGGAGAAATGGAGAGAAAGCTGTTATTTCAGTATTTGGCAACAGAAGGACTTTGGTCTGAAAAGGATAACAGCAGTAGAGATGAAGCCAAATCATCTGATTCTAGAGATATTTAGATTCAGGAGGTAGCCTAAATGGCACTTGGGCTTATAGAATGCAGGGGTGACAGGAGAGGGGGAACCTACAATTTCTCCTGTATTATTTACTTAGAAAAATGAATAGATAGGTGGTAATGCCCTTCACTGATATAAAGAACAGGGGAAGAGGAAAATTCCAGAAGGAAAAGTTGTCTTCTTAGAATGTCTGCAGCAAACAGGCACTCAGTAAAGAGGCTATGGAGTCAGTGCAAACTGGTTAACCTGGATGGCAGCTGGTAGGAGGGATTCTTGGTTGTGGGTATGGCCTATGGTCCCTAACTTTTTTTGGCAAAGGGCACCAGTTTCATGGAAGACAAGTTTTCCATGCACCACAGGTGGGAACAGTGGTTCTGATATGAATCCATAAGCAATTGATTTATTATGGTCTTAGTGTAGTCAGACCTCTCTGCTAATGGTAATTTGTATTTGCATCCATTCCCAAGGGCTAGCCACCTCAGATCATCTCTAGCTCAGATCACCAGGCATTATATTCTCATAAGGAATAGGCAACCTAGATCCCTTGCGTATGTGGTTTACAGTAGGCTTTGTGCTCCTGTGAGAATAAGGAGCTCAGATGGTTATGCATGTGATGGGGAGCGGCTGTAAATACAGACAAAGCTTTGCTCATTCACCTGCTGTTCACCTTCTACTGTGTGGCCCGGTTTCTAACAGGACAACAATCAGTGACTGTTTGTGCCCCAGGGGTTGGGGAACGCAGGTCTGGAGAGAATATATTCAGAGAATGGGTCACATCTGAGAAGATATATGTAACTGGGATAAATATAGGTTCATACATTTAAGTTCCCGGATTTATCTGCATAGTATAGGATCAAGGAGATGTAGTTTCCTTGCACATATAAGAAGTTTCATATTTAATTCTTTTTAATTGGTAAAATTTGTACATGTTGCTTTGAAATACATATACGTTGTGGAATGGTTAACATGAATTTTAAGGCTGTCATGTGGAAGAAGGATTAATCTAACTCCCGGGAGTTAGAAGTAGAATCAATGGAAGTAATTGCGGTCAAGAGATTGAGAAGTTTTGTGTTGAGTAGATGTGGAACAATCTGCAATAAGTACTGAGTGGAGTAATAAGAGTTCCATTTCATATAAAGGATGACCATTGAATAGTTGATTTTTGCAAAGGTGGAAATGGCTACCACAATTCAGTTCAGAAGAGAAGTAGAGGTGTATGTTCAGTATTCAGGAGATCACTGGGCTAAATTACTTGCTGTCCCTTCTGTCCCTGGAGACCAGTAGGTAGGTTAAGAATGAGGGTCTGAGAGTACCAGTTTGCTCAGCCAGAGTTTCTCGGGACTGGGGAAGAGTGATGGCTCCCACTATGTGCTTTCACAGCCACTGTCTTGTCTTGGCTTTACTTAAAGCCAAGGGGATGTTGGGGAGAGCAGTGTCCCTGAGCATCTTTGCTTGCCATCTATAGTGTGGCTGAACAAGCTGTGACCTGTGTGTGGAAGAATTATTTGGGAGGAAAGAAGACAGTGTACAGCCTGCAGTGCAATGATCTTGACTGATCTCTCTTATCATTGTTTAAAAATGCAATATTCTATAATCTAAATGATCCAAAGGACCTTAGAGGTCAGCTTCCCAGGCAACTGTTGATTCAGTCTTTGTTGGCTGGAAGGAATAGTGACTTCTCCCTCCTACAATGACTCAATATGAACAAAGAATCTTGGATTCTAAAAGATAATATGTTTTGGATGAAACTTAAATATGTATATGATCTTTTTAAAGTTAGTCAGAAATTATCCTCATACTCCTGCCTTGTGGAATATTTGACACATACATAGACACAGAGCAGCCTAGTAATGCAAAACACTTACATCTTTAAATGTATTTTAAACAAATTTTCTTTATTTTCTGGTGGCCTTCAAATAATATTCTACCAGGAGATGCTAGGGAGAGAATGCAGGAGGTTTTTCTTCTCTCTGGCCCTGAAAACCACACATTGTCACACAAAAAACAGAGCTGAGTTCATTGTCTGCTGTTGAAGGCATCAGCTACTTCTCTCTAAGAGCTGTCAGGGTGACATATTTCCCTTCATTTATACTAGAAAGTGGGGCATTTGCTTGTAAGACAGGTTGAAAACAATTTATCTGGCATTTCAAAAAAAATAAAAAATGAACTAACATCTCTCCTTTCCTCCCTCCCTTTTTTTTCTCCCTCCCTTCTTCCTGCTTTTTTGACAGTTGGCATGTAGGTAAAGAATATTAAAGTTACAAGAAGGCCAGTTAAAACTAGTTATAGCCTGGCTGACCTGTCACCACAATCAAATTGCCAAAAAAACAATGTAGCATATTTGGAAAATAGTTTCTTCTGGACCATATATGCCTGATTTGGTCACATTTTATTTTACGGATTTCAGTACAGTGACCCCTTAGCACCAAACACCAGTTGACCAATATCTCTTATGTAGTTATCTTTTAACAATCGGATACTGCTTTTAGAAAATTTAAAAAGAAATAAGGAAAGCAGAAGGAAAAAATAGGATAGTAAGATAAGGAAGTCAGTGTTGCCTTAGATTAATTGTGGTAGTATAGATGTTTTGAGAGCTTACCTTTAATTATTATTATTTTTATCCTATAGTCTTTAAACTCATTAGCATGGGATAGGAATCCCTTGTGCTCTGATTGAAATATACTTATATTTCTCCACTCTCATCTCTTTCTCCAGCACACAATTCATGCCAGGCACACAAATATTATCAGAATATTATTTCACAAAAATTCTTCAGATCAATTAGGATACCTCTGTTTCATTCCTCTTTATTGCTACATAGTATTCCACAACTGGAATACCATTTACACCAAAATTTACTCCCTTGTGAAAGGGTGTTTACATTGCTTTCATTTTCTTACCACTATCCACCAAAGCAATTTTTTATTCATACTATCATAAATTTGTGGTGCTAGGACAATTCTAGGGGTGAAGGTTCTGGGCAGAGGGTATGTATATTATTTATCTGTTTGTTGTTTGTTTATTTTGAGACAGACTCTCTTTCTGTCACCAGGGATAGAGTGCATGGCTTCAGCCTAGCTCAAAGCAACCTCAAACTCCCAGGCTTAAATGATCCTCCTGCCTCAGCCTCCCAAGTAGCTGGGGCTACAGGTGCCCACCATAACATCTGGATAACATTTTTCTATTTTTAGTACAGATGGGGTCTTGCTCTTGCTCAGGCCAGTTTTGAGCTCCTGAGCTCAAATATTCCTCCTGCCTCAGCCTTCAGAATGCTAAACAGGTGTGAGCCACTGCATTTGTCCTGGATTTTTGATTTTTAGATATTGTCAGCTTGTTTTCCAAAAATTAGTAACATTTCATATTTATACCAGAAATATAAAGTTGAATTTTCCTTATATTATCACAAAGTATAAATATTATAGATATTTTCAATTTCTGTCAGTTTCATGAGTATATAGGATGAATTTGATCTCCCTTTTCTCAGGTATCAGTAAATTAGAGTATTTAAAAAAATGGGGGGGCATTTGGATTTGCTTTTTAATGACATGTCTATTCAGGTGCTTTGCCTATTTTTATATTGAATTTTCATTTTCTTGTCAGATTATAAGAGCTCTTTGTATATGATAGGTATTATATCCACATCACAAAATTTCTCATTTTCAATTTTCTTTTTATATTATCTTTTGCTCAAGATAATATACATATACCAAACTATAAATTATTTTTATTTAGACAAATATTTTTATTTTTTTTTTTTACTTTTTAGATATTTTCTGACTTTCCAATCTTGATTAAAAGGCTTCCCCTGCTGTTAATTTGACGATGTGGTTTTTTAGACATTTACAATATTTTTGTCATCTTTATTGCCCGTTTTGCTAGTTTCATGTATTGAACAAGCTATAACATATTATCTTCTAAGTTAGACTGCTGTGCATATAGTAAATGTTTATGTATGCGCAGATGATTCTTTATTCCAACCCTGGTGTCATTTCTATTTGATTTAAGTGGCTTTAAGATGTGTTCTGAAATCCTGAAATGTTGTCAGTCTTCCTGCGATATTAATTGCGTGACATCTGTATATTTAAAAAACTTAATGGTTTTATATTAACTCTTTTCATCTGAGAGTGATAGTGTGTTTTTCATTAAATTCAGATCTGGTTTTAAATACTTGGATAGTATTTTATTATTTTAAATATTTGGATCCTGTGTCTTTCTTGTCAAATGTATTCCTGTGAATTTTGATGTCAATGAAACATTTTTGTTTCTATTTTCACTTATCTCTCCCTTTTACATAAACGACTATTAGAAATATATAAAATATTCACCTATAAGGTTTAAAAAATGAATTCTAGGAGAGTTTTAGAAACTGATTATTTTAAATTTGCTTTTATCCTTAATTGCTGGTTTGACCTTTCATACAATTCTAGATGGAATCATTTCCTTCATTACTTTGAAAGCATTAGCTTTTTTTAGCTTCTGTGTTTCTGGTTTTCCTCATTTCTTCCCGAGTAAATCTTCTTTTTAATTTGGGAAAACTTTTCAGGGTATTTCTTGTTATCTGTGGTGTTCTAGAAAACAGTTGTGGATTTGAGGTATTTCATTTTGTCATTGACTTTGCTGGGAACTCAGTGTGTATTTCCATTTAGAAATGTCTCTTTTAAAAAAGGAATAAAACATATTTTCTTTTAAAAACATATTTTATCCTTTCCTCATTTTATTTTCATTCTAACTTTCTTGAGCTCTTCTTAATCTAACACTGAATCTTCTGCCTTGATTCCCCCAGCCTTTCATTTTTTCCTCTTCTACTTTCTAAAACGTGAATCTGGGCTTAGCTTTCCTGAGCCAAACACTTTCACGACCACCTGCATTCCTCATGTAGCATACGCAAGAAGTACTTGTTTGTTGCAAGTCTGTATTTTAAATTAGTATATGAGTCCACATTTCTAACAATATATGTATATGTCTTTACATACAAATCCATATATATGATACACATATTATTTGCAGTTTGTAATAAAAATTTAAGTGGCTCACTATACATGGGAAACTCAGGAACCTTTGATTTTTCTCTATGGTTAAGGAGTCTGTATTATTTGACTATTGCTATGTAACAAATTACTCTCAAATTTTATGGCTTAACTCAGCAACTATTTACTATTTCAGTTTCTGTGGGTCATGAATCTGGGAATGCTTATCTGGATGCTTCTGGCTCAAGATTTCTCATGAGATTGCAATCAAGCTGTCAACTGGGGTAGTGGTCTTATGTGGAGTATAGATTTGGGAGGGGGTTTCTACTCCCAGCTCAGCTATGTGGTTGCTGGTAAATCTTGATCTTGCACCACATAGCCTTCTGCACAGCATCGTTTTGGACATGAAAACTGGCTTCATACAGTGTGAGCCTTCCAAGAGCAAGAAAGGATACCCCAAGACAGAAGCCAAAATCTGTCATCTAATCTTTAGAAGTGACAAGATGACTTCTTCCATATTCCATTCATTAGCAGTGAATCATTAAGTCCAGGCCTCACTCAAGTGGGGAGAATTACTTATGGGCATGAATAGCAGAAGGTGCAGACCATCATTCAGGCCATCTACATGTAGTCTACCACAGGAGATGCTTATTAGTCCTTTTAGCATCAGCCTCTTCTAAGACCTTGTTCTGTTTCCCGGCCTCCACAGAGTCACTTGGGGAGGCATCAGATAGATGTCATTGCAATGAGGCAGCATATCTTATGGTAGGCAATCCTCACAGCTAGTATTTCTTCTTTATGGCAGATCTGTACATAGTCAATAACTCCATTAGGATTAGGAAATTAGGCCATTGTTGCTACAATTGTCTTTGGCAAGAGCAGGGGCACAATAATATTCACCTACTCATTACACTACATGAAGTCTAAATAACTACCCATGTGTCTAAGAGATATTGCCACAGACAAAATTTACACTAAGAAAATAGGCAAAACTTAGGAAACTTGGGACCAAGTCCTTGTCCTAACAGTAGGAACATATCATTTAGTCTCCCTGGTTCTTATCTGTAAAATGAGGTGGTTAAACAAGAGCAAAGATTCCCAACCCCAACGCCTTCAGGGATCAGGTGAGGACCAGGAGAGGATGAGAGACCAAGTATCAGGCAAAAGTGAGTGATGGACTATTACAGTGGAGGGTGCATAAGCTACCTCAAGGAAGCAAGGCCAGCAAGGAAGCAATGGCCCCTTATTGTCATGGTGGATATGAACACAGTGTGGCCAGATCCTTTAACTTTTCAAATCAAGTTGAAAATCTAGACTTTTTGTAGTATTTTCCTATTTTTAAAACTTTATATAGGTGGTACAATGTTTAGCCTGTGAGTGGATAGATTGAAATCCTTAAAGATACATATCTTTAGGACATCTCCAGTTTAAAAAAAAATTTCATGTTTTTCATTTAAAGATATAAACTTAGGACTGAATACTATGTATTACATACATCAAGAAAATGTCTTTTACGGTATGCTCATCAGAGGGACACATAACGTTCTTTGTCTTTCTTTAGGTGGTTTGTTTTTCCAACACACTGATTGGTTTAGGAAAAAAATCTGCATTTCTGCTGCAAGGAATCAATAAAGAATGGTTAATATGAAAGACATTTCTCATTTCATTTATATTTGACCCTTGGTGCTGCTGGGAAAATAGAACAGGAACCACAAAATGAGAAATTTAAATGAGTCTTGATGCTATCTGATAGGAACCTTCAGCACCTCGGGTCACAAAATCAGTGAGAACATCTATCTAATACTTGTTAAAATTAAGTCATGAATTATATTCATAAAGATTTTTATAAATAACCTCATACAGGGTCAATGTCAACAGAAGAAATTAAAAAAGCAATTGAGGAGTCCTGATGAATGAGCTCACAGGCCCCAGAATTGATGGTGTGCCTGTTAGGACCCAATTTTTACCCAATAAACACGCAAATGTCATTGTTAATATTGACACAAGGAAGTTAAATGAAGATACTTTCTGCGATAAAATGTCATTTGGGAGGAATTAATATGAATATCACAAGTTTAAACAGAAGAGACATAAAATGGAAAATTCCAGGCACTGTGAGTTGTGCAAGGGATAATTGGATGGTAGCTATTTCTAGAAAGTTTTCCAGTTGGTTAGGTGGAAGGACTGCTATTGTACTAATTTCAGGGAAACTATTGCCTTTATCACCAGTTTCTGCTTTTAGAGATGGCACAACCAACCCTGGAGAAATATGTTGTCATTTCTGTCCTGGTCAGCTGCAGGTGCCTACCCTTTGCCGCTGCAGGGATACACAGACCTGGTGATTTCCACTTCAGAGTCAGAGGCCCCTGCCAAGCTGATTGACCAGCACTGCTTATTTGAGGCTGTCAGCAGAGATACTCAGCATAGATTTTGCACTGATTCTTGAGTGAGGTTAGGAGCAGGTAGGCTGCCAAGAAAAAGTCCATGTGGAGGCAGTCCTTGGTGGAGGATTATTTGTTTGTTCATTCAAACTGAATCAGGCTCTGTTTGGGCATCACTGTTCTTGGTCTGTATGAACACCAAGAGAGTAGTTCCCATAAAAGTTACCCACCTGGACTTGTTACAGCTATGTTTAACAATACTTGAGACTGGGCACAGTGGCTCACTCCCATAGTCCCAGCTCTGGGAGGCTGAGGCAAGGGGACTGCTTGAACTTGGAAGTTTGAGACCAGCCTGAGCAAAAGCAAGACCCCATCTCTACTAAAAGACAAAAAAATTAGCTGGGCATGGTGGCCCATGCCTGTAGTCCCAGTTCCTCAGGAGGCTGAAGCAGGAGGATCACTTAAGCCCAGAAGTTAGAAGTTGCTGCAAGCTATGATGATGCCACTGCACTGTAGTCTGGGCACCACCACCAACAACAAAAAAACCCAAACCAAGAAATAATACTTGGGTAGCCCTATCATCTCAAATATAAAATCTCTCACACACATGCACACACACACACAGTAGTGCACAGATATATAGAAGAGTGTTGGGACATGGTTTTAAATGATCAAACTTTTACCATGGCATGTTGGGGACTCCACAGCCAGGTGGTTAGTGTTTCTTTTGGGCTTACTAAGAGTCTTCTTATCTTTGGATCCCTTGGTTTGGGGTCTGTAACTTATTTGATGCCTTCTCGAGTTTTAGGCTGGTCCTCTGGTCTGGAATCCTCCTACTGTTTAAACTAACTTTTTTTTTTCTTTTATCAAATCACAGCTGCGTACATTAATGCAATCATGGGGTACAATGTGCTGGTTTTACATACAATTTGAAATGTTTTCATCAAATTGGTCAACATAGCCTTCACAGCATTTTCTTAGTTATTGTGTTAAGACATTTATATTCTACACCTAGTAAATTTCACATGTGCCCTTGTAAGAGGCACCGTAGGTGTTGTCTGACCAATTACCCTCCCTTTCAATGTGGATGGTCTCGGCCACTTGGTCAGTAAGGCTCAACTATATTCTTTTAGGTTTTCTGATTGATTATACTGAGTATCACAACTCCAGTTTAATGTTCATTGCTACTTTTATATTCAGTTCTTGTTACATAGTTAAGTTAAAAATGTTAAGGAACAGTGATTCTTTTCTAATGCCTTTAAATTATGTAGATGGTCCTCACTTTCTTATACCTTTATAAGACCTTCTGAAATGGCTATGGTTTCAGTTGGTATGAAGAATATCTTCCAGGTTGACTGTTGACTACAAGTTGTTTGTTATTCAAATGCTCTTCTTTCCCCTCTGTTTACTGTCTATCACCACCAAAGTCTCCTGAAGAGGGTAGCTGAGGTCAAAGCTCTCTGGCAAGGTGTCTGTTACAATATGCTGATTGAAGATGACATACTTGGACCCTGGCGAATTAACTGTTTCATGCCAGTCACATGCAGTAACACACTTTTGGTTCAGATTTGGCATCTAATCAAGCAACTGTCCAGTGAAACCTTTCACTATTTGGCCAGAGCAAGAAGGTTAAGAGAAGAAAGTAGAAAGAGAGTGTGATACATAGAAAGAGTGTGGATTAGAATTGGATAGACCTGACTTTGAATTCTGGGCCCACTGAGCCATGTGATATTGGGCAAGTTGATCTCTGAGCTTTGGGTTTTTCATCAGAAGAAATGGGTTAATAAATCTGCCTATTTTATAGGAATGCTGAGAGTATTAAATGAGAGTATACAAGTTCTACAAATTCTATGCAAGCAAATGTCAGCCTAGGAAATAAAACCTGGTCGAACATTGGGGCTTTTGTCAGAATTACATGATTAAATCCTTTCTACTCTGAGTGCAAGCTTGAGTGGATTTAAATAAAGAGGCAAGTGAGATAAAAGTTTAGAGACTTCAGTGAGATTGAAGAATAGAGGGGACTTCAGGACAGCGAGCACCATGATAATAACAGCACATTGCCACACTGTCACAGATCCGGATCTAGGCTGGTTACCCTTATTACCTCATTCTACTTTGGCAACCTTTTGAGCGATGCACTCAGGCTATTGTACAAATGAGAAAATTAGGGAAGGGACTGGGCCATTGTGTGGTAGGGTAATAACAAAGCATAAATAACTGCATAGGGACAGGCTCTGAAGTGCACCAGCTGAGTCACAGCCCTTCCCCAGGGAGGAAATCAGTGGAGTATCCTGGCGGGGTGAAGTGGTTGGCTAATATCAGCATAATTCTCCCTGTTTCAGAGGTAGGAGTTCATGTGTAGTCACATAATACTATGTGTCCTCCAGAAAAAGAGCTCAGAGAAAAAGGTCCATAATCTTTCCAAGTGTTTTAAGAAACAGATGATTTCTTAGGTGATTTAAGAGGCAAAGCTTCATTGGTTTTTAATTTTTTTTCTTTTATTTTCAAAATTAATAAAAAGTAAAATGTAAAGCCAAGTTGTACTTGGGCATTTGGTCCTTTTAAAATATGGCTTGATGCCAATTCCACTACTCACTGGAATGCCACTGGAACTGAATCTCCACTGAGTGCCAGGTACTGTGCTAGGCCCTAGAAATATACAAGTGGGCTCGGCGCCTGTGGCTCAAGCGGCTAAGGCACCAGCCACATACACCTAAGGTGGCGGGTTCGAATCCCCAGCCCGGGCCCACCAAACAACAATGATGGCTGCAATCAAAAAAAAAAAAAAAAAGAAATATACAAGTGAAACTGACATGTCTGTCCTGAGTGCCAGGTACTTTACTAGGCCCTAGAAATATACAAGTGAAACTGATGCATCTCCCCTGAGTGCCAGGCACTGTGCTAGGCCCTAGAAATATACAAGTGAACAAAGCAGCATAGACCTTTCACTCTAGCTGGGAAGATGGATTCTGAATAATTACACACATAACTCTGTAATTATAATAATGAGAAGAACTAGGGAAGAAAAGTAACGATTATTAAGGTAATTATAGCAGGAAGAATACCTATGTGGAGGTGGGGAGGAATTGCCATGAGAAGCTGCTCTAAGGCTGTGTGACATTTCTGTGGAGTCCTGAAAGATGAGTAGAATTTATCCAGATGAAAAGGGAGGCGCTCTCTAGGCAGAGCACATACTTGTCTGTGTCTGGTGTATCAATACTTGACTTTTTTTTTGCTGCTGTTGTTAATACCTGCTCATGCTTTGATTTTGTTGTCTGTCTCACTCTATTCTGGGCATATTCCACTTTAGATGGGAGGTAATTGTTTTAGGCTTCAATCAGTGATTCTCCGTGCCCTCTCTCCATGGCTTTGGAACTGGTTCACAGCATCTTCTATATTGCCTTCTGTGTGCTGCTTGGTTTTTGTTTTCTTCTCCCTGCCTTGTGTTTGCACACTAAAATTGAAGGGGGAGAGATTTTAGAAGAATACACTTTTCATTTTAGAAACTACAAGTTTTATCAAAGAGTGGTTCTCCTGAGATGCAGAGCAAATTTAAATTGCATCCCCTATTTGATGCAACTGCTTGTGAACATAAGAAAATAGCATCCATTTATTAAGGGAGCCATGTGCAAATGCAGGCATGTTTGCAAAGGATTATTATAGTACAAGAGGCAATTGCTGCTTTGTTTATTTGGTCTGTGGCTAAGGCATTACTGTACAGTGCTTCTCTTCTAGAAAATAAATCTAGGTAGACCAAGATGTCTTTGGAAAAATAGTTGTTTCTATTTTCTTTTAGGTAATCCAAATTTAAAACCCATTGCCATAGTGGACATTGCTTATTTTGGGCTGCCAGCATCCCTCTGACCCAGTCTTAGAAATGTCACTTAAATATTCTCTGTATCATTGTGTTAGTTAAAGTAATGCTGACTATTGCAAAAAATAAACAGTAAAATTTAAATTCCTACGCCTAATAAGAATGTATTTCTTACCTAGCAGTCTAACGTGGATGGTACTGATAGTGTGGCTTCTATTAACTCATCTTGAAAGCCCTCGTCCTTTCATTTTCTTGACTCTTCCCTCTTCTAAATTTTCACTCTGATTTTAGCTGGCTGATGGAAAAAGACAGAAAGGATCCCAAGTAGGAGGGTGGCAATATACAAGGCTTTTATGTCGTTGGCCAGAACTCAGTCACATGACCATAACCAGCTGCAAGAGAAGCTGAGGCATGCCTCTGTGGCAGAAAAAGGAACTGGCCCTCTGTGCTATGGATACCTATTTCTTCCCCATGTTTCAGAGGATGCTAACTCTATTAAAAAAAAAAGATGAAGCAAATGGGTCAACTTTAATCTGTTCAGAGCTGGTCATCTGACTTAAGCTAGTTCTATAAACTAAGTCCCCAGACTTTCGTTGGGTGGTTGGGTGGCATGTAGTTCTATGATAGCCATTTTGAGACGGAGGTGTGGTGAGGGCTGACAACACCTACAGTGAGACCAAAAATGTGAACAAAGAAATCAAGTTCTTGTTAATGTTTTGTGGCATGATTTAAATGAGCTGTTTCTTAATTTAAGGCATTGAAGTTACATCTGATAACACACCTATGAGTTGAACAAGGTGTTTACATGGTACACTATTGTGCTTTATAAAACCCATCTGAACCAGTTTTTATTATGAACACCAAGTTCCCTACTGACTTTCTTGGCTTCCTCCTTATTTGCAATAGTGGTCATTTTACTTTTTAAAATCATATCTCTAAATATATTAGGTTCCCAATAAAAAACAAGGTAGGGCAGAGATTAAATCTCTTATGGTTACAAGCATGTGGGTAATAGCATTCAATATTTTTATTCAGCACGTCTTTCTTTCTTCTCTTTTTTAATCTGGTGTATATGTAAAGTCTAAGCATATCAAACTTAAAGAAGCAGAAAGTACACAGTGATTTCCAGGTGCCGGTGGGTGGCAGAAATGTTAAGATATTATAGTAGTGATGAACGTTGTCTCAGTTCATTCCTACTGCTGTAACAAAATACTTCGGATTAGATAATTGATAAACAGCATGAAATTATTGCTCACAATTATGGTAGCTGGGAAGTCCAAAATAAAGCCTCTGTTTCCAAGATGGAACCTTGTCCTTCAGGACGTCCTAAGAGCTAAGATTAGTGTGATGGTATTCCAAATCTGTTTATAAGTGGCCTGGAAAAACACAGACCTTCAAAATGTATAACATCATGGTAACAAAGGAGACTTTCAGGACTGATGAGTGGGCAATCAGCAGGAGAAGGCTTGGCCTATTTTAGTTGTTAGGAAGTAGATTCAGCTTGAACAAAATAAGTTTTAAACAGATATTTTAGCTGGTATTGTGGCTTTGTTCTGAGACTTCTTTAGGGATCCAGGCTCATTCCATCTTGTTGCTCTTGTTTTTGTGACTCAAGATGGCTTGCTGCCGGATCTGAATTTTAGCTAGGATAAAGATGGAGAGAGGGGGTGGCGCCTGTGGCTCAAGGAGTAGGGTGCTGGCCCCATATGCCAAGTGTGGAGGGTTTGAGCCCAGCCCCGGCCAAAAACTACAACAACAACAACAAGAACAAAAGAGATGGATAGAGGGATGGGGGAAGAGTTAGTTGGAAAAAGCTCGATTGTGCTAAACCATAAATATTGGTGGCCTATATTTTTCTCATGTTAAATACTTATCCTGGGTCACTAGGGAATCTATTTTATGTTCCTCTCAGTCAGGGACAATAGCTGATAAACCTTTGCCATTGAGAGCGTTTCTCTCAAACTCTCCATCTTTAATACCAGGTAGTATCTTTTGTGCCTCCATGAATAAAAATATAAAATCAAAAATAAGATTCTGCATCCTGTAGCAGCAAACAACCCTGGGAAGGGAGCTGGGAGTCTTGGGGTCAAGTTCCTACTCTGGTTCTCAGCTGAGTCAGCTTACCACTTGGGCTTCTCCTTTCTTACTACTTAAAGGATAAATTTAGAATTATTGACTTTTAAATTTCTTTAAAGTCTTAAGGTCTTCTGAACTATCTACACTGTGTTTCTGTTAAACAGTGCTGACATTTAGCTCAGAAATGCGTAAAATACTAAGCAATAGTCTGTCTTCAATCAAAAAAAGGAAAATGCAAAATATTCCAAATTACAGCATTCCTGGAAACTTGTCATAAATCCATACACAGCACCCCTCTGCTGCCTGAGTTTCCATTAACCAACCCTGCGCACACAGGGTAATCTCAGAATAGGGCTCTAAGTTTATGCCCTCCATATGTTGATGATTGATATTCAGCGTGGTTGCCTTAGGCAATGTGAAAATCCAAAGTCATAGGAGACAGAGGAAATTATGTCCAGCCCAGTTTCAAAGGTGAACTGTATTGCTTTCACATGATTTGAAGTCATTAATCTGCGTGTGGTGTATATCAGGGCTCCCTGACCTTTTTGTGAAGGGAATTTTTTAATTTCCGTGAGACAGATTTTTTTATTAACCAGAACTTCCTCCCCTACCCTCACGAATGTATTAGATAACAGAGTTTCATATTTACTTATAAGATCCACGGCTGTATTTGGCTTAATTTTGTGCTCATTTAATGTCAGACATGAAGGAAGATGAATCTGATCTTTGAGGAACAGTGGGAAGGCCTCTTTAAAAGTCAGAAGGCCCAGGCTTCAGTCATAGCTCTGATAAAGAGCTGTGTGGCCTTGAACAGACCGCCTTACCTCTGAGGTTTAGTTTTACCATTTGTAAAATTAAAAGGTTACAGTAGGTCATCTTTAAGGTTCTTGAGGTTCTAAGTTGGGTGAAGTGTCTGTCTTCAAATGCCTTAGTTAAATGTGACATCAACTGATAATGTATTATGATACTTTGCATGTAAGCGGCTCTTATGTGTATTAGCTCCATTTTATAACTAAGAAAACTAATACTCAGAGAGAATAAACACCTAGTTAATGGCAGAGCCAGAGTTTAAATGCTAGTATTGGTTTTCAAGCCCAATGTTCATTCCTACTCATGTTCTCCTGTGGCTCTCATGAGCACAGCTGGTGGTGGGGACTTAAAGAGCAGGCAGCTTGCCTGCCTCTGTCTCTTGAGAGGGTGATATATATTTCGGTATCTTTTCTTGGTTTAAGAAATGCTCTGCACTGCTTTCTTTCTGGTTTTTATTTTTTTGAGCATTTGATTGTTGCTTTCAATCTTTCTGGGATCAAATCATGTCTCTTGGCAGTTCTGATACTGTAATATGAGGATCAGATCTGCCTGCCTGTCTCAATAGCTGGCAATTTATCTCTGGGTATTTCAAGGTGCCTCAGATAAAGGTAATATAAATATAATGAAAGAATGAATTTCTTTCTGACACTTGGTGCCATTTGTATAAAAGAATGAAAATCTCCTTAAAAAATATTGTTTTTCAAGCAGCCTTTCTTTAAATGTGTTCTCTGGATGTAACTTGGTGTTAAAAAAATTGTAAAAGCATTTTGGTGACTAAAATGAATTTAGGAAATCTTAATACAATGGGAATTCTCAGAACCTTTGAAACAATAATGTTCAATTTGAGTTTAAAAGTGGAGAAAGCAGTCGGTCTTTCCCCTAAACACAGCTAACTGTAAAATCCTCCTGCACACATATAACCTGTCTCCCCATTTCAATACTAGAATGCTGGTTCTAATGAACTGACTCTGTAGTTTGCAAATAGTGTTCTAACACATTGTGTGCCAAGAGGCAGAGTACTACCATTTATTAGATGCCTACTATGTGCTAAGTACTTTTACAAATGTTATTTGTTTTTTCAACTTTATGGGGTGGTCTTTTGATCCATGGTTATAGATGAAGAGCTTGAGGCTTGGGTAGGTTAAGAAGCACAGTTTGCAGGGGAATAGCCTGGTTTCAATCTATATCTCACTGACAAGTCCCATTGCTCACATGATGGTGCATCTTAGGGTGATGATAGTTCATAGACTTGCACTAAGGGTGCTATGTTATCTACTGCTGGGTGACTCTGACTGAACCCAAGCAGACCCAGCTCAAAACAACATGGTGACTCATCACCAGTGACCTTTCCTGCCTATTGCTCTTTCTTCTTCTTTTGGGATTTCTGTGATGATTTCATTGATCTTCAGGAAAACGGTTTCTTTCTGCATCTGTGCACATGGAAGACCTCATAGGGCTCCTCCTTCTTGGTGCCCCAATTCATAATAGTACAGGCAGCAACATTTGGTTCTATCTTTGCAATGGAGATTTCCTATCAGGCGAAAGATTCTGTGGCAAGCATAATGGGAAGGTGCTATTTATGGCCACATCTTGGGTGCATTTCCATGACATCTGAATTATGTGGAGATTTTTGCTTATGTTCTTCATTTTGTGACAGAGTCAATGAGGGCTGCCTGGAAAGAATAGGGGGATTGGAGTCTGGCAGTCTTTTTTATAAATTCCAGCTCCAGCAGTTATTCACTGTGAGGTCTCGGACATGTTGTTTATGTCCCTGAGACCCAGTTTTTTACCTACCTTGCAAGATGGTTGGATGATTAAATTAGATGATGCATGCATGATTGCTGGCACATGGTAGGAGTTCCATGGATGGTGACAATTATTGTGTAATATGTAAACCTGGAAACCTCCTTTATGTCTCAGAGTTCCTTACTGTCCTTGGTGAAATGGAGATCAAAGGAATTTTTTTCATGACCATTAATGGCAGGGAGAGACATCTGGAGGTCCATAGAGTTCTGAGGATCTTCTCTCTCTGCAAGGGCAGGGCAAGTTCTTCCAGGTGATACAAAGCAGGAGACCCTCCTGACACTGCTCTTCCATGGCCTAAGCATTACTGAAGTTTGTGTAGGTTTAAGCCCCTTTTCTTGTTTTGCATTGTCTTCTTTTGGAATGCAATTGAATAACTTACAATCAGGTTCAAGGACCAGGACTACGGCTTGGCCTAGCAAATCTGTTTTCTGTACCTTAGACAATAGACAATCGAAGCAGGGAAGTCAAGGGTGTCAATGAAAGGTCTCCTGGTTGAGGATATCCTGTGGGGACAGATCACATCCCTTTAACCTCCCATGTTCCCACTGCCCCCCTCTATATTGTCAAAGTAATCTTTTTCCTACCCCGGCTTTCTCCAAGATTGTCCTTGGAATTCTTTACCTTTCAGTATATATAGATTCTCAGCTTCCTCTGTGGTTTTTGTTTTGAAATGTGGCCTGCATAGGTTTTAGCTGATTATTATTATTATTATTATTATTATTATTATTTTTGAGACAGAGCCTCAAGCTGTCCCCCTGGGTAGAGTGCTATGGCTTCACTGCTCACAGCAACCTCCAACTCCTGGGCTCAAGCGAGTCTCCTGCCTCTGCCTCCCAAGTAGCTGGGACCACAGGTGCCCGCTACAATGCCCGGCTATTTTTTGGTTGCAGCCATTATTGTTGTTTGGCGGGTCCAGGCTGGATTTGAACCCGCCACCTTAGGTGTATGTGGCTGTGCCTTAGCCGCTTGAGCCACAGGCGCCGAGCCGGTTTTAGCTGATTATTAAAGGAATATTCTTTTTAGTCATCTATTGCCTCCAAAATTGTCTAGTCAACTCTAGTCCTCTGATGGAAGGCAGAGAAGAATGGGATGTTGTGGCTGTGGTTTGACCATTTGTTAGCAAAGGTGGCCATGTCTACATCTACATCACCTAAAGAGGAATAGAAAATGTGCTCCTCAAGAGAGGGGCTTTCTAGAAACCCAGCAGCCACAAGGAAGAGCAGTCAGATCTTCAAACAGAACATGTACCTGACAAAATATGGATGACAATTTGAGCAGAAAAACAAGAAGATGCTCAAGGCTGGGCACAGTGGCTCACACCTGTAATCCCAGCACTCTGGGAGGCCGAGGCGGGTGGATTGCCTGAGCTCACAGGTTCAAGACCAGCCTGAGCCAGAGCCAGACCTCATCTCTAAAAATAGCTTGATGTTGTGGCAGGCACCTACAGTCCCAGCTACTTAGGAGGCTGAGGCAAGAGGATTGCTTAAGCCCCAGAGTTCGAGGTTGCTGTGAGCTGTGAAGCCACGGTACTCTACCGAGGGCAAGAAAGTGAGAATCTATCTCAAAAATAAAAAAATAAGAAATAAAAAAAGATGCTGGACAAGATTTCAGTGTAGAAAACACCCATGCTGCTTCTACAGCTGTGGCTCAAGTGGCTAAGGCACCAGCCAAATACACCTAAGGTGGCAGGTTTGAATCCAGCCCGGGCCTGCCAAACAACAATGATGGCTGCAACCAAAAAAAAAAAAAAAAAAAAAAAAAGGATAGCCAGGTGTTGTGGCGGGTGCCTGTGGTCCCAGCTACTTGGGAGGTGGAGGCAGGAGACTCTCTTGAGCCCAGGAGTTGGAGGTTGCTATGACCTGTGATGCCACAGCACTCTACCCAGGGGGACAGCTTGAGCCTTTGTCTCAAAAAAAAAAAAAAAAAAGAAAGAAAGAAAACACCCATGCTTTGTCATCAAGTAACACCATTACTAAAAATACTTACCACAAAACAACCACAATTAAACTCCTTGACTTCCTGTGTAAACAATTCTGTAAAAGGAATAAAGGAGGGAATTGTTGCTGTTGGAATAAAATTTGTGTCAGAATTATTTCAAAGCCCTAAATTTGAAAAAAAAAAACAACAGGCAAGAGAGAAAGGTTAAAAGACTTAAATATAGATTAAGTGAGACTTGGGTAGGTGTTTCAGAAGAGGGGAAATGAAACAAATACTTGAGAGGGATCTTAGGATTCTTAGGTGAATTGCTGCAAAAATAACCAATACTTCCAGGTGGGGGAAGATGAGGAAGAGAGGGCTAGGATGCAGAATCAGGCCAGGCGCTGTGACTCACACCTGTAACCCTAGCACACTGGGCGGCTGAAGTGGGAGAATTACTTGAGGTCAGGGGTTCAAGATCAGCCTGAGTAAGAACAAGATCTCCTTTTTAATAAAAATAGAAAAGAAGTAACCAGATGTGGTGGCATAGACCTATAGTCCCAGCTTCTTGGGAGACTAAGGCAGGAAATCACCTTCGAGGTTGCACTGAGCTATGATGACCCTACTGCACTCTAGCTGGAGCATCAGAGTAAGACTCTTCCAAAAAAAAAGAAGAAGATGAAACTCAATCTCAATTTCTCTTTCTCTTTAAAGATTAGACTGGGTGGCACATGTGGTTCAAAGGAGTAGGGCGCCAGCCCCATTTGCCGGAGGTGGCAGGTTCAAACCTACCCCTGGCCCCAAACTGCAAAAATAAATAAAAAAATAAAAATAAAAAAATAAAAATTAGACCTGAGATTTAACATGTACCCTTGTAAAATGCACCGTAGGCCTCGTCCCACCAATTACCCTACCTCCACCCATCACATCTACTAAGGGTAGAATATAAATATCTTAACACAATAACTAAGAAAATGAAGTGAAGGCTGTGTTAACCAGTTTGATGAAAACATTTCAAATTGTATTTCAAAACCAGCACATTGTACCCCATGATTGCATTAATGTACACAGCTATGATTTAATAAAAAATAAATAAAAATTGGACCTGAGAGAATAAGAACAAATGGGAAATATGCCATGTAAGTGCTAACCAAGTATAACAGAGAAGATACATACTGATTTATGGAAGGAAAAGTCAAATAATGATCTAGAACAAAAATCAATAAACTGTCTTGGCAAAACTAAGATCTGTGGTTGGAGAAAAAGGAGAAATAGTCTCATCTTGTTAAGGTAGAGCAATGGGAGGAACAGAATGTCTTGGTTTCTTGGGGTAGAAAATAGTTGGTGTCTTATTTTCTCCTAAGAATAGAGAGTTTGGGGGTTATGAGAACAGGGGAAGAGAAAGTGGTTGGTATGAAATGCAGAAGATTAGGACTTCTAAATTAAGAAGGGAAAAGAGAATTAATAGAAATTTGGTCAAATCAGCAAACACACCCACAAGAAAATGAGGAAATAACCATGTGAAATAATCAATCTAAAGCATCATGAGAAGGATGAATGTCATTTCACAAAATGTAAGCAGAGTAGACTGAATCTTTTCCTTTAAGAGACAAAGACAAAGATTTTCAAGTTGGGTTAAATCACAAAAATGAGTGTGTGTTACACACACACACATATTTATTTAAAAGTGATAGGGAAACATGGAAAATTACGATGATCAAAGAGATATAAAAGCCACAGAAAAAACGTGAACAGAGAAAGCAGGCAAAGTAGCTTCTGATGTTGGGGAACCCAAGGTTAAATGCATTAAAAAAATAACAAGGAGGGCGGCACCTGTGGCTCAAAGGAGTGGGGCACCAGCTCCATATGCCGGAGGTGGTGGGTTCAAGCCCGGCTCTGGCTAAAAACTACAAAATAAAATAAAATAAAATAAAATAAATATAAAGGAATATTATGTAAATACAACAATTTGTGGGGACTACATATGTATATTTAATATATACACACACATATATTTTAACTTTCTCACCAAGCAGTTACAAACTTAATTATTTACCTGAATATAAATTAAACATATAAGTGTTAAAAATTATGATTTTTATGAGGCATATTCTCTCATCATAATTCAATAAAAATTTTAATAAATCATAAAAAGACCACTAGAAAAATCTTATCCTTTTGGAAATTACTAGATAAAGCTTGAGGGAAAAGGAATTTAAGAGAAAAATCTCCACTACAAAAACAATGGGATGAAAAATATTTAGTACCAACGTCCGTGAGCACAAAGATATACACACAGAAAATGTCAGAGTCTTGAATACCTCACTTTTGTCTTCATCATTAGTAAGGAAAGGAGAATTATCACTCATTTTTAGAAATCTATAAAATGGCAAAATAAAAAGAAACTAGGAAGGAGTAGTTAATCAAGATAAAAACTAAGAGGGGCGAGTGGGTGGAGAGAGGGGGATTCGAGGGTTCACTTCTGTGGTTCATCTTATAAGGGTACAAGTGAATCTTTCTATGAGTAGAATATAAAGGTTTTAACACAATAAGAAAATTACATGAAGGCTATGTTAACCAGTTTGATGGAAGTGTTTCGGATTGTGTGTGAAAACACCACACTGTACCCCAGAAGTACATTAATGTACACAGTTACCATTCAATAAAAAAAAAAAGATAAAAACTAAATTAACTAAAATAAAACTAAAACCTAGTAGAAATAATGAAACAATTCTAAGGGTTGATTGCTTAAAAAGTCTGCTAAAAATAGATAAACCTACTGTGGATGTGATTAAGGAAAAAGAGAGATGGAACATTAGTCAAGAGAAAGTAGGTAAAAATGAAGATATGAGAGAAATGGAAAGAATCATGAAGACTATTGCATGCAGCCTCACTTGGGCACCCCCATTAGGACTGGGACACTCACTCCTCCTTGTGGAGTGTTGATGGCTCACAGCTGATCTCTCTCTAGGAATGGCTTTTGACCAAGGGGGCTGCCTTGTCCAATTTACTATCCAGTATTTGTTGTCCAGTATGTATTAGAGACAGCTCATACAAACTGGTTGATATAGAAGTATTAAATTCTTACCCTCTTGCCTCATTTTAATTTTGGAATGGTTCAGAACCACTGGAAAAGCCCAGGTCTCCGTCGCTTCACTGTTTAATTGCCGCCCCTGCTCCACTGCACCTGCCAAGCTCTCTGCAGATGCTGTTCCCAAGAGTGTTCCCCAGTAGAATTCCTTCACCCGAGTCCCCATCTCAGGGAACCTGATTTCTGATTCATTCTTATGATAAGCAATTAAGTAAGAAGACAATACAGATAATTTCCTACAAAAAAATAAGTTACAGGAAAGGGATGCTTATTCTCACCATTCCCATGTTTCTAAATAAACTTGACTGAGGAATAATATACATTGCACCCATTTTAAGGGTACAGATTGATGCATTGTAAGAAACGTCTACATCCATGTAATCATCATCACAATGAAGACAGAGAATACTTCTGTCACCCCCAAAGGCTCCTGTGTTCCTTTCCAGCCAATCCCCACCTTCCCACCTCTGGCCTCAAGTAACCACTGACCTGCACTCTGTCGCCACAGATTAGATTTCTGGAGTTTGTGTCACACTTGCTCTTCAGTGTCAGACTTTGTGTGCATTGCACAATGTCTCTGAGGTTTGTCTCTGTTCATCAGAGGGCTCTCTTCATCTCTTCCCCTTCTCTCGAGGCTAATAAACCTTCACTGCTTATCGTCAATATTTAGTGGAAACAGTGGTCTTATGTATTTTGCCTAATTTTTTAGTTCTTTGAAGCATGACAGCGAATCTAGTATCTCTTTCTATTTATTTTATGTTTGGGAGTAGAAGCCTTCATCATTCTTACTTAATATTTTCTTAAAAGTTACAGAGAATATTCTTTGAAAAGAAAATAAATGGAAAATAAAATGAAATAAGTGGTTATCTCTAATGAAATGCAGGTAAAAAGAAGATAACATTGTCTCTGCTGATATTCAGTTTATTTATCTAGAAAAACACTCTAAGGAACCTAACTAACAATAATTTATATAGTAAGGTAATTTTGTAATTTGCCTGAATGTAAGATAAAAACATAATATTAATTGGTTTTCATTGATTTAGTAATAAGCAAACAGACATGAAAATGGGGAAAATATACTGTTTTTAGTAGCAACAAAATCTATAAAATAATTAAGAACAAGTTTGACAAGGAAGGCTAGGAGTTATATGAAAAAAGCCAAAAATCTTATTGGTAGACTTTTAAAAAAAATCACTAATCACTTACTTTGTTTTAGTTACTATTGAAGGTTCTTTACACATCTTAACTCATATTAACCTTCTTAGAAACCCTGAAAGGATATTATTTGCATTTCATAGATGAAATAATTGAGATCCAGAGAGGGTCAGTAACTAGCCCACGTTCATCTAGTTTGCTAGTAAGTGATGGAGCCAATCTTTGAAATCGAGGCCGGACAAAGGAAAAGATAACTCCATTCTTCAGCGAGATTACCTAATAAAAAAATGTTTTGTTTTTCTTTTTGAGACAGAGCCTCAAGCTATCCCCCTGGGTAGAGTGCCTTGGCATCACAGCTCATAGGAACCTCCAACTCCTGGGCTCAAGCGAGTCTCCTGCCTCCGCCTCCCAAGTAGCTGGGACCACAGACGCCCGCCACAACGCCCCGCCATTTTTTGGTTGCAGCCATCATTGTTGTTTGGCGGGCCTAGGCTGGGGATTCAAACCCGCCACCTTAGGTGTATGTGGCTGGTGCCTTAGCCAATTGAGCCACAGGTGCCGAGCCAAAAAAATGTTTTTCTAAAATGTGAATGCAATCATGTCACCTTCCTACTTTAAGCTCTTTGTTCACTGCTGCTCTTAGGATGAAGTCAAGTCCTTAAGCCTGTCTAGGCTTTTAATTATTTCTGCAATACGACTCTTCTGTCCATCACAACTATGACTGACCTTCTGTCCATCACAACTATGACTATGACTAATGAGGTTCTCATCACTAGTTTATCCCATCCATTCATTCATTCAACAATGAGATTGCCTTGGTGGCATTGTAGAGGGATTGTTTGAGGGGCCCAGGATAGACAGGAATAAGCCCAGTAGTGAGGCTGTCATAGAACTTGAGAGAGATCAAGGATTAGCTGGGAGGGGGTGTAGTTGAAATTATATTTAAGAGAACAAAATGGTGGTGCTTAAAGGCAAATTGGGCGTGAATGTTGAGGGTGCTGTTCCAACTCCAGTATGACTCCCAGGATTCTAACTTAGATGATTGATTAACACTTTCTAGGCCTTTCCCATGCTGGTGAGGACAGGTTCCAATATTGAGGCCTACACTAGAGACCTTTAGGCAGACTAATATCAATCTAGTAGTAAATTATTTTTTGTCATTATTCAAAATTAGCTTTTATTCCCCCATCAGGTATATTACTCCTTCATCAGCTTCAATTATTGATGCTACCTTCTCTCAAAGTCTAAGCAGTACAGGAACATAATGACTGAGAAATTTTCATGTCTGAGTTACTGATTTCATGTAATGGTTAGAATCTGGAATAGAATTGTCTGGGCTTCAGTTCAAATCTCAGTGTACCACTTCCCAGCTCTGTTTAACTGAGCCCCCCGATCAGCAAAGTGCAGATAAAGGCGATATCATGACCTGGGAATTCTACTTGCCAGTTCCCTCCACAGTCCCGGAGACATGCAGTAATTTGGATGTTTAATTTCAGATTTTATTTACATATAATTTCCCAGAAATATCTGGGAAGGTATTTCTCATACTTCCTCTCCAGTAGTGGGGGCACCTTGGCCTCTTTCCATGAACACATTTCCCAATGCAAACTCAGCCCCTTCCATACTCAATTCTTCTGCTTACCAGGAAAAGGAGGCAGCTGAAAATCCCAGCACTATCTTCCATTAGCTCTTTTGGAAAGATTTATTGTAGAATTTTCCATGCTGTTCTATCATTTTCCTTATCTACTCTTTGCATTCTCTATCTCAAATACTCTTTGTCTAATTATTCCTAACATATTATTTCTAAAATAGTTCTTGTATTCTTCCAATGGATCTACTCTTCTTCTGATGTTCTACATCCCCATAAATGATATATTCATTTATCTACCTCAATGCTCATGGCAGATGCCGGAATTTAATGGACAAAGGTTGATTCCATCACTCTTGGGAGTAATTGGTCCAGGAATAGAAAATGGTTTGATACAGATAACAAGTAAAAAGAGGGCTAGTAGAGGTTTCTAGGTGAGTTGTTTTTATTTCTGGGAGCCCTTTTGGAAGTAATCCCCTTTCTTCTCCTGAGTATTTTTGTATGAAGAAATGCAGAATTTTGTGGGCTAATCCCAAAGCCAGAGTTGCTGGCATGGATGTGGGGACTCAGAATCTTAAGTCCACAGAGGCAAATGAGCATAGGGCAGAGTCCAGGTGAACTGCCCTCTGACTCCAAGTGACAAAGTCTTTGCATTTCAGACACCAAGAATCTGCTTCTGTGGCTCCTTGGGCACCTGTTTTAAGCTTTTTGTGGCAACAGCACATGGTGTTATTTAAGAAGAAAAGAATAAGGAAGCAGAATGCCTCAGGTACTTAGAACTGCGGGGCTACAGGGGACTTTCAAGGTCATATTTCTTGCCCAAAGCTTTGTTTTTGTTTTACTAATGGGAAACAAATTAGATGGATGGATTGTTGGATGAATGGATAGATGAGTTGGTGCATGGATGGATGGATAGATGGATGGATCAGTGGATGAGTACGTATGGATAGATGGACCATTAGAAGAAGACTATGGGTACTGGAGTCATGTCGATCTGGAGTAAAATCCCAGCACTACCACTTATCAGCTCATCTTTACTATAACCTCAAGCAAATCACTCAACCTCCCGGAGCTCAGATAATTCCCTTGTAAAATAGTGGTGATAACACCTCACAAAAGGGATTTGAGAGTTAACTGAGATTAACAAATAAGACATGAAAGCTTTTTGCTACATTTCTGCCACCATAGTAATTGCTAATTAAATGTTACCTTCTCTTCCCCATTTCCCATGAAAACAAGTCTAAGGTATGGCTATTGTCACTTGAGCCCTAACATGGAGGTACCAGTTTCATACTGGCTTTCAGAAGTTCATGTGTAATGAATTCATCTGTATACTCTGGAACAATATCTTCACATATTATGTACACAACAACAAAAAAAACAGTTCAATAAGATTTACTAAGTACATATTACATAGTTAAGTTGATCCTAAGACTTAGAGGGGGCACAGAGAAAACAAGGGAGGGTCTTGCCCTCAAGTTTTTGTAGTTTTTAGAAAAAGAACCCATACATATTCAGGCAATAGGAAAGTCTATGTATCCATGGCTTCCCAGCTTAGAAGAGAGAGAATAATGGTGCCGAGAGCAGGCACAGATGGCTGATAAGACAAGAGCTCCAGTCCTGCTCAAAATCTCCCCACTTATACAGGGATCTCCAGGAGATACACCCCATAAATTCAAACTACTTCCCCTCCTAACTAAGATGTAGAATCTGCCATTTCCTCCTCAGCTACTCTGGGTACTGATTGGTGCGTCCACATTTCTCCAAGTTCAATGGTTGTATCAACACATGAAGAGCCTCAAAGAAAGGAGAATTTGCTGCATAATGAGCAGTTAAGGGAGTCTCCTGGAAGAGGGGGCCCTCAGCATACACCGAGGATGGCGCAGACACGCCACTAGTCCCCACTCCCCTACCTCATCCTGCCAATTATGGCACCACTCACACTGAGCTCAGAACCTTTCTCAAAACCAGAGCCATCCCAATAGATCAGACTGGCAAATAAGAGGGTACCTACTTACACCCCTGAACCACTCACTGATTTGGGGTAAGGTTTGGGGGGGGGACAGCCTGGCACAGTGACAAAAGTACAATATCTCCAGTTAAATACACTTGGGTATGACCTCTAGTTTTTCCACTAACCTGGCATATGGCATTAGCTAAATAGACTTAGTCAGGAAGTCTTCCCCCTCTGAACTTTAAGTATTTATTTCTTTAACAAAAACTTTTGTAGCGGTCCCTATACATCAGACACTCTTATAAGTACTTTATGAATTTTTTGATTTACTGGCTTCTTGTAAGGCAGGTGCCTTTATTATCCCCATTTTACAGATAAGGAAATTAGTAAGACACAAAGGTTAAGAAGTTTTCCCAAGGTCAAACTGCTAATAAGTGGTGGAGCCATGATTGGTTAACCCTATGGATTACACCTGCCCTTTACTAGGCAAGTTAACCTTACCTTAATCACTATACTACAATTCTTTAGTTCCCTTACCTAAAAAAAGAGGCTTTAAAAGGCTTTCGGAAAAAATAGCTCTAGGAAGTAAATGAAGTGAGTAAAGTGAGAAAAAGATACCAAAACTAAGCAAAGTGAATAAAAATAGTGACTAGAACGCTGAAAGTCGATTCTTTGATTTACCAAAATTAACCATAAGCTGGGCTCAACAGGTTTCAAGAATTGAGATCATTCCAGGTGTGGTGGCTCATGCCTATAATCCCGGCACTCTAAGAGACTGAGATGGATGGATTTCTTGAGCTCAGAATTTTGAGACCAGCCTGAGCAAGACCAAGATCCTGTCTCTACTAAAAATAGAAAAACTAGCCAGGCCTTGTGGCAGGTGCCTGTAGTCCCAGCTACTCCACAGGCTGAGATAAGAGTTTGACTGAGCCCAAGCGTTTGAGGTTGCTGTGAGCTATGACAGCACAGCACTCTAGCCAGGACAACAGAGTAAGACTCTGTCAGGAACAAAAAAAAAAAAAGAATTGAGATCATATCTGAAATCAAGCAAAGAGAATACTCTGAACTCAGTGAAAGTAAGCTGAAAATGAATACCAAACATGCCCGCAAAATCACTACGAAAGTCTCTGTATTTCAAAGTAAAGAAATATAGTTAAATAGCACTTGGGTCAAAGAATAAACAACATTTAAAATTAACAATATCTTTTACTGAATGATAATGAAAATACTACATATCAAAGTGTATGGGACAGCTAAAACTGTGCACTCCTAGCCTTCATTGCATGCCTTGGAAAGAAAAAGACTTGCACCTGAGCTTCCATCTCAGAAAGTGAGAAAAGGGCTGCAAAATCAAACTGCAGGAAGAGCAAGGAAATTAAAAAACAGAAATTACTGAAAGAGAGAAGGAGTGCAGTACAGTTTATTAACAAAGCCAAAAGTTGATTGCCTGAAGGCCAATCGTATGGGTAACCCCCTGGCAAGACTGATCAAAGGAATAAGAGAGAGAGGTCAGTAATAAGTGATGTAAACTCTTCCCAACTCGTGTTATTTTATAAGAGCAGCATCACTTCGATACCAAAACCTGACAAATTAAAAGAAAAGTACAGACTAATTTCTCTGTGGACTCAAGATGCAAAAACTCTCAACAAAATATTAACAAACAGAATAATAGATAGTTGATCCATTTCTTTCGCTCAAGGCAGGTTAGTCCAGTAAAGATGCTCCTGGAATCCTAAACTAGAATTAGAGATAAACTGAGGTCTTCCTTTTCTACCAGAAGGCTGAGGGCCCTGGAGGGTCCGGGATGCCATTATCAATAATTTTGAGTGAGTGAAAAAAAGAAAACTAGGATGAACAGAGAAACACGTTTTCATAGAAAAAGGGAAATGGGGGGAGAGCATCGCAGCAAATCATTTGCAGTTGCTCAAATTTCACCCTACAGAGGACGCGGCATCCTGGCAATCACAGAGTGAAGCTGATGTCACAGGTTTTCTAGGAGTGGTGACATCATTGTGGCTTAAAAGGGTGGGGAGCTGGAGGGAAGAGACAGAGACTCAGCTTTTCCATATCAGATAATGGACTCTAAGAGCATCTGCTTTGTGATTGACTCTGATACCCTCTGTTTCTCCCACCTCTGTTCTCTCCAAGACACAACTAAAAACGCCACGTCACAGGGCATATTTGAGAGGAGAGCTCAGCTTGGGGTGGCTGTGGCATGGTGTGCCCACTCCTGACTGGAGTGGTCTCGTCCCCTCCAAGTTGAGTTAACTGCTGAGATGATCCAGGCCTTGCTGGAAAGAAGCTAGAGAAGGGGAGAGGCTGATCAACACCCCACGCCTCTGAGCTCTCAGGGAGACTGATGGGTGACCAGTCACCATGGGAGTTCACAGGGACAGTCTGTGTAACCCAGAGAATGTCAGCAAATGGGGGAGCTTCTGAGATGGAGATTCCAGCCTTCTATTTCCCATGGGAGTGATCGGCTTGAGGTCAGCCTGGAAAAAGAAACGGGGCCTTCTCTACTCCTCTTGGCACTGGCAAAGGGGCTGCATCTGTTGGGAAGAATTCAGCTTACCACCAACTCCACGGACAGATTTGCTACCCTAATTCCTCACCTCCCATCTGAAACAAGAACGGCCCGGTGTGCTCTTCTGAGTCTCCCATTCTCTACCCTTCCATTCATTCATTCATTCATTCACTCACTCTTTCACTCACATGCACTGAGCCAGCTGGCTCAAGCTTCAGAGCTCTGCCACATCACTCCCTTCCCTCTGAGCCTCAGCATTTACACCTGTAAATGGGTCTACCTTGACCACACCTGAATGGTAGAAAGAATTACCTGTGAACTCACTGGTGAAGCCTGGGATGCAGTAACTGGTATTTAATTCCCTTAAATACCAGTTCCTTTATTTCCTCCCTATGTGCAGACTCTGAGATTACAAAGGTCCATCAGATGTTTCTGCCTGACGTCAAGAAGCTCATAATATAAGGAAGATTAAAAATATGTGCAAGAAAGGTTATAACGCTCAGATGAAAGAGAAGTACAAATGTACTCAAAGGCTAGGAAGATGTAAAGAAGAGAGAAGGGATGAGCTGCCCAAAACAAATTCTCAAAGAACTTGGTATTTGCACTGGTCCTAAAGTTGGGTTTTCTTGGGGGAGAGAGGCACTGACATTCAGAGACGGGGCAGGGTGTGGTACTGAGGCAGACAGGTGGACAGGTCACTGCAGCAAAGTGTGCAAGTAGGAAAGTCCAGATGAGAGTCGGGGTGGAGCTGGGGGTGGTCTGTCAAGGAGGGCCTCACTGAGCAAACACAGTAGAGGTGAAGCTGGAAAAGTCTTTGCCCCAGAGCCTGGAAGGTCCTAAGTGCCGGGTTTTGAGTAAACCGTGTTGTAAAAGACAGGTGATGAGATCGCTGAGGGTCTGCTGTGCAGGGAATCTCAGGGCAGTACTAGCCCTTCTGTTTGGACAAAGCATTGGCGGGGGGCGGGGGGGATTCATGCACCCCACCCTCATGGCACATCATTAACCCACCACCCTTCCCAGTTGCCCCAGAGTTTGGACTCCTCAGTTCCCCAGGGAGTAACTTACTCTCGGCCAGGTGTTACCCACAAAAGGACCCCGAGCCCTGGGATAGGGTGGGATGAAAGGTATGCTCACCACGGAGTGTCATGCTCACCCAGGCCCCAGACCACATTCATTGATTTGTGTATGTGACGGCTGCACCAGCACCCACACAAAGCAGACACCAGGGCATCAGCCTGGAGCCCCCTCTGGTCCTTACCCCTCTCTCAACAATCCATCAGTAAGTCCCGCTGAGCCTCCCTGCTAAATATCTCCGAAATCTCTCGGCTTCTCTCCAACACCGCGGCCTCCCTGCTAGCTTGGCCCCCATCCTCCCAGTCAAAGGCTTCTAACCAAAACACAGATCATGGCACACCCTGTGTCAGACCCTTCACTGGCTCCCACTGTCCTAGGACAAACTGCGATTCTAGCCGTGGCCTTCAAGAGTCTCCCAGATCTGGCACCTGCAAAGTCTGCACCCTACCCTGCTGCTCCCCCACGGTCCCGCTCTGAGCTGGACAGCCCGCCACGTGCTCTCTCTCCTCTGGATTTTGTGTACCTTTCCCCTCGCCCTCCCTCCTAAGGCTCACCCCACAACCTTTGGGTCCACCCAGTGTCATGTGTTGAACTGGTCCCTTCCAAGTTCACATGTTAGGGGTCTAACCCTATCACCTGTGACCTTGTTGGAAGATAGGGTCTTTATGGACATCCCTGGGTTTAAATGAGGCCATGGGGGGGGGTCCCTAATCCAAGGTGACTGCTGTGCTTTAGAAGAGGAAATTTGGAGAAAGTCACACAAACAGGAAGCATCCTTTCTGAACACAGAGGCAAAGAGTGGTGCGATGAGTCTCCAAGCCAAGGAACGCCAAAGGTGGCTGGCAATGAGACAAAATGGAATCAGAGGGAAACTCGATCGATTTAAATAGTTAGATGCCTCTCACATATGACCTATCATAATATGTGACCTTGAGTCAGACAGGTGGGGAAATGTTGACACTCGTGGGTCTTTGATACATTAAGGAATTACTGTTAATTTTAGGGGGTGATAATGGCCTTTTAAAAAAATCCTTTATCATTTAGAAATATCATGTGAAATATTTATAGAGGACATTTTTTTTTAAATATAACTTAATAGAACTTCACTATTTACATGCTATGTATGACATCTGGCAAGCCACTCCACCCCTTTGAGCCTCAGTTTCATCATCTATAAAATGGGATTGCCTGGTGAGGGGTAAATGCTCAATAAATGGCAGAGGCTATTACAGCAGCCATTGCCTGAGGAGGTCCCCCAGGAGCCAGATCTTCTTACTGACCTGGCAGCCCCAAAGGGGGGCCCTCTGGTGGAATCTCAGAAATGAGAGAATCTGAATTTCCCAGGCCAGCCCACTGATAGCTCAGACTGAAAGTCTCTCTAGACCAGAATCCAGCCCCAAGGTGGCCCCCAGGTCAAGTCTTCCCTGATTAACCTCTCTGAGCTCAGCCTGCTATCGAAGAGCCAAGGTGGGGAGGTGGTGTGAGTATTCGACTAGATGGCAGCTCCTCCTCGCCCTTCTCCCCCACCGCCACCCCCAACCTAGACCCCTGCAAAGCCACCCAAGCCCTGCAGGGCCACAGCCTGCTGCTGTGGTGATAATTAACGTTGCTTCCTACATCCTATGGGGGCTTGCTCCACCTCTGTCTCCCTTTGGTCATTTTAGCAGGCCCAGGCCTGGCTGGAACCCACCAGCCTCCGTGTATGTGGCTGGCCCTGTAACCACTGAGTTATGGGTGCCAAGCCTTCCCTTTGGTCATTTTGTCTGCCAGATAGTCCCCAGGGTCACAAACACTTCTTAGAATGGCTTTCGATTAAAATTCAGTGAAGCTTGGAAAACCAAACCAGATTCATAGGAGAAAAAATATCACAGCCACTAGCTCGGGAAAGTCAACTTAATTCACTCTTTGCATCAGGGAAAGGCTGACGTCAGAAGTGGGCCTTGGACCACAGGGACGGCCATCTTTGAGCACCTGCCCTGCTCTAGGCCTGTGAATTACATTCTCCCACTTGATTTACCAGGAGCAGGTGGGCCTGAGGGCATAAAGTCAGAACAGAAACTTTAGTCTTCTGGGCCCTCTGCTCCCTCTAACTGGGATATCATTCCACTGTGTCTCTGCCCCACACGTCACCTGTCCATGACAGCCAAATGCAACCACCCCCAAACCTAGTGAAATCAGCTCCCTTCTCTGTTCTCCCCCCACCCATGTCCTTTACAGGACTCACCTTACAGCACAGATAAGCCACGCACACGCCCGACCCCCAGATTAAAGATCCTTCGTAGGCAGCAGGGAAATGGGTATATTTATCTATTTATTTGAAATGGGCATATTTAAAACTAAAGAATGTCAAAAGGAGAATGGAGGACGGGAAGAGAATCAGCTCTTGAGGAACAGTTGGAGGAACTGGGGTGGAGAAAATGAATAATAAGAATAATAACAACTAACATTTGTTGTGTACTTCCTACGTCCTGGGCACTGAGCCAAGCTCTTGTTCTTTGCGAGCACGTCTTCAAGCCACCCTTTCACTGCAAATGGGAACGCCAAGGGACCGCATTGAAGCCACTTCTTCAGCACAAATGCACCCAACACAGATGGACTCAGAGCCAGAGTCTAACAAAGGGGCCACAGCTGGCAACACCCACCCCCTTCACTGATGACATCTCCAGGACAAACTAGCTAGTTAAAAAGAAACCCACTCGGGGGAACAGGGGCAGGGAAGGGCCACGGAAATAATTTCACCTTCTCTTTTACTTAAGTTGGTGGCTGCTGTCAATTGTAAAAGACAGGCTTAGAGAATGCGAGTTTTCTCAGGAATGTGGTTGTCATGAGACAGCAGATCAGGCTGCAGCATTCTCCTTTGACAGATGAAGACAGCAGGCAACAGGCAAGTGACTAGACTCCCATCATGGGGGCAGATTTGGGATGTGAGCAAGGTCATTCTGGCTCCAGAGTGAATTCCATGAGAAGTAAGAAGCATTGTCCCCAGTGCCCACTGCTCTGCCTACCTCTAACACTCACTGAAGACTAAATTTAGACTACCAGGGAAGAACCCTTCCCTTCCCTTCCTTTCCCTCCCCTCCTCATTTCTCCCCTCCATTCTTCCCTTCCCTTCTTCTCTCCCCTCCCCCCTTTCCTTCCCTTCCTCAGAAACATCCAAAATGCTTCCAGCTCCCATCTCCAGGTCAGTTCAGGTGTCTGCCCTTTCCCTCCTTGTGGAATTCTAGGATCTGGCTACCCAGGATTCCCAGTCCCTGGCTCTTCAATCAAACACAAACCCAGTTACTGCTGTGGAGGTATTTTGCAGATGTAATTAAGGTTACTAATCAATTGAACTTAAAATGAAGATTATCTACATGGGCCTAACAAAATCACATGAGCCCTTTAAAAGTGGAAAGTTGGTTCTAGCTGGCACCAGAAGGAAAAGGCAGAGGCTCAAAGCATGCAAGGGATTGGATACAGCATTGCTGGCTTGCAAATGGAGGGGGCCACATGCAAGAGTTGAGAGTGGCCTTCAGTGGACAACCAGCATGAAAACAGAGACCTCAATCCTGTAACTGTAGGAACTGGATTCCGCCAACAACCTGTATACGCCAGGAAGTGGGTTCTTCACCAGAGCCATAGAGAAGAGTCCCATCCTCAAGAGAACCTGCCCAGACTTCTGACTTACAGAGCTGTGCGGTGATAAATGGAAGCTGTTTTAAGCTATTAAATTTGTAGTAATATGTTACACAGCAAGAAAAAACTAATACGATCATATTAAACTTTCGACCCATGAGCTTTGTGCACAGCCTCACCTGGCTTGGACAGGAAACCAATTTATTCATAATAATTACTTACAGAGCAGGTGGTACAGGGAAGACTCTTTCCTATTTTCCTGGGATTGGTAGTAAGCTTCCTGGCTTAGGGAAAAAAGGCTGCTAAGGTCCTGACATCTCAGTTCAGAGATGAGCCACTGTAAGGTAGGGGTGTTGGGCTTATTTTCTCCATTGTGTGGACAAACTGAAGATGAGTTTTTGGTACGTGTTGGAAATTGAAAGGTAATCATTAAAATAATACCAATACAGTGAGTAACTTCCAAACCAATAGAGGAAAACAAAGGCATAAGAAAAACTTCATCATTTAAATGGAAGGTAACAAAGAAAAGAGAACATGATAAGCAAAGAAAAAACTGTTAAATAGGAAAATGGGCAACAATAAATCTAAATATCAGTAACATATAACATAAATAGACTATGCTCCACTGTTTAAAAAAAACTATTTATGCTCAAATTAGACTTATTTTAACCTCCTTTACTAGCCACACCTATAATGTAAAAATATTTTTTAAAATTGAAAGAAGTCAGAAAAGCATTGTAACCTAATTGTTTGTACCTTCACATTAACCTGAAATAAAAAAATATTTTAAAAGAAATTTTAAAGAGGTCAGAGAAGATACACCAGGTGACAAAAATTCTAAAGCAATTTTAATGTCTGGCAAAATAGGTATTAAAACGAAAAACTACTATTAGGGATTAAGAAAAACACAATTCACCTTGAAGATGTAACAACCCTAAACATGTATATATCTAAAGAAAAAAAAATCCTCAAACTATATAAGGCACGCATTTACAGTATTATATGAGAAATTGATAAATCCCCAGTCTTGGTCAGAAATGCTAATATACTTCTCTCAGAAACTGATAAGTCAAGTGGACAAAAAGGGAGAAAATGTTGGCAAGACTTGAACACGTAAGGGATGGAAGAAGATGACATAGAACAGAATGATAAATATTTTATACCAATAAATTTGAAAACAAACTGAACAGTGTTCTGGAGAACATATGTACACTATGAAAATTCTCTCCACAAAAGTGGGAAATAGGAACACATCATAAAAGAAAGCCTGGGCCAATATCATTTATTTAAATGCTAAAGACTTAAATAACATATTAACTAAAGCTAGCAATTTTTTTCTAATATAATTTAGTCAAGTAGTATTTATCCCCATTACTTAAAGATGGTTTAAACTTAATTCATCTCATCAATAGATTAAAGAAGAATAGCTTTGTGGGAACTCCATAGATGCAGAGAAAAGTATTTAATAAAATTAATGCACATTTAAAGGGAAGGAAAATTCAGCAAGCAAGTAATGGAAGAAAACTTAATTAACCTGCTCAAATGTGTGTTTACCAAAACCAACAGCAGCTATCACATAAAATGATGAGGCATAAGGAGCAATCTTTTTAAAGTTAGGAGCAAAACAAGGATGTCCATTATTGTAACTTCTGTTCAACATTGTACCGAAGATCTTAGCCAATGCAATAAGACAAGAAATAGAAAAAATATAGAAAAGATTGAAAAAGAAACAAAATTATCATTATTCACAATTTATGTCTTGTCTACATAAAATTCAAGAAAATCTACAAAGACTAAAATTAATAAGATAATTAAATGAGGACACTGAACACAAGATCAACCTACAAATATTAACAACTTCATGTACACCAATAGTAGCAATAAATTAGGAATGTGATTTTTTAATTTCCATTCATAATAGTGGTAGAAATTAGAAAGCTCCAGAATTTTTAAGAAAAAATTATAAAATATTATTAATAACAAGAAACACAGATTAATGAAGAAGTGCAACATAGTCTACAGGTTGAGACTCAACATTAGAATCGGCTTCAAATAAATCTACAAATTTAAGGAAATTGCAGTGAAATGAAAAATTGGAATCTTTGTAAACTCATCAATCTGGGATTTTTTTTAGAACTTGACAATCTGATTCTAATATTCACATAGATCAATAGCAAGTCAATAATGATCAAGATAAAGTTTCCATCTTTTTTTAAGGCTGCATAATTTACCTCTTTTATGTTTATATGGATGGAGCTGGAATATTATCCTACTTAGTAAAGTATCTCAAGAATGTAGGAAAAAGTACCCAATATACTCAGTACTATTATGAAACCAATTTACAATCACTCACATTCTCATATGAAGAATAGATCACAACTATAGCCCAGGATGAAGGAGGGAGGGGGGATGAAAGGGGAAGGGAGAGGTAAAGGGAGGGAGGGTGAATGGTGGGATCACACCTATGGTGCATATTGTAAGAGTACATGTTAGATCTATTAAGTATAGAGTATAAATGTCTCAGTACAATAATTAAGTAAATGAGGTGAGGGATATATTAACCAGTATGATGTAAGCATTCCAAATTATATATGAAATCAGCACATTGCACCCCATAAATGCTTTAATGCATACATGATCTACCTCTTTATAATTCAATTAAAAAATGGTCACGATAATTTTAAAAGAGAGTAATGAGAAAGCCTTGGCTCAGATATTAATATTTCCAACAAAGCTAAAATATTTTAAACAGCAAATTATTCTCTCATGCGTAAATGAAAAAAATCAATGGACTAGAATGGAGAAACTGTATTTCTCTCTCTCTCTCTCTACATATATATATATATAAACAAGGACTGTGTTCAGTGTATACGTACACACATCACACATATATACATATATACATACGCATACACAAATATATGAGATAGCAGATATATATATAGGAATGACTTGATTAGTATTTTCAATCAATGGGAGAGAAAATGGATTATTAAATATGAAAAGAAACATTTTAAACTTCTTTTTCTTAAATAGGTTTTACCTGTTACCTATAAACTAATATTGCTACTGATGGTGTGATGTCTGGGATTAGTCTGAAATACTCCAGAAAAAGAGTGGGAGGGAGGAACGAGGGAGGGGGAGAAACAGATGAAGTGAAAGTGACATGAAGTTGACAGCTTTGAAAACTAAGAGAAGGGGTGTGGGGATTCGTTGCTCTGAATTTACTTGGAAATTGTCACAATAATGAGTTTTTCTTAAGTGTTAGAAGGAAATAAATGAAATCTTTTTGATCTTGGGTAGCAAATGATTTCTTAAATAAGACATTAAAGGCACAAATCACAAAGAAGAATTTTATAAATCTGACTACACATTAAAATTTTAAACTAATGTATGACAAAGGATGTCTTAAATAAAGCTAAAAAATGTGCCACGACTGGAAGGAAATATTGTATGTAACTGACAAAAGATTAGTATGCAGATTATATTAAGAACTCCCACAAGTCAAACAGCCCAATAGAAAAATTGGCAAAAGATGTTCAAACAGTTCTGTTAAAGGGAAAACCTAATGGCTAACATAAACATATGAAAAGATAATGAACCTCATTATTAATCAGGAAATGCAGATTAGAATAAGATTCCCTTTTACACATCAGAGTAGCAAAAATAAAAATGTTGGATATTATTGGGTATTGGTTAAGGTGACCAGACGTCCTGCTTTTGGCAAGACAGTCCTGATTTTTAACAATTTGTCCCGCATCCCACAGCATTTTAAAAATGTCCC